>RJWJ010000912.1:0-106424 GCA_004363605.1 Indri indri
TGACATGATTGTTGAATGCACACACCCCCGATTTCTGCCACCTGCAAAGCCCTGTATTGACTGCTATTTGGGGAAGTCAGACATGATCAATGGTTCTTTTGCTCACTCTTCTTATGCCAGATAATTGCTCATACATATAACTCCCTCTGTCGTATATCTCTAAATACATTTACCAAGAGTCTACTGTTGATCTATTTATCTATCTTTTTATTATAAAGACTTTACCTTTCACCACAGTCTTTGCCTTTATTTTCTTCCTTCTACATACTATCCTCCTAATTCACCATTTTATCCTTTCTCTGCTCAATAAGCTGTACCAGCACCCACATGCCCAATCAAAGCCAAATTTTCCTCTCTGCCTGGATATTAAAGGCTCCACAGCCTGGCCCTGCTCCAATGGTCGACAGTCATTTCCCCCTACTCCATAATAACCATCCTGTGCTTTAGCCAGGTAGCTCTTCTCACTGTCCTCCACTCAACCATGTTCATTCTTTCTAGAGCTGCAGTATATGGTCGTTTACAGGATTCACTGCAAAAGAAAACCTGACTGAGGGGGCAAGTGAATAGAAACTATGACTGCCTAGAGGAAAGGGTGCCTTTTTCTAATTTCCTCAAAGACAGCATATGGGCTGGCACCACCCTGATTCCTCCTCCATGTTTTCACTTATGCTCTCTAATAAGTTTGTGTCCCCAATACTTAATAGGAATATGTTTTTAAAGCAAATATATGTGTCATCAATCCAGATAAATACAAATATATTTATATACTTGTTTTCCAGAGAAGTTTTCAGGAGGAGAAAACTTAGAATCCAGGCATATCCTGTAAAATCTACAATGTATAGTATAAACATCTATCATTAATTTTCTACTATTTCTTTGAGGCCCAACACAAATCTTACTTCTGTGAAGCCTTCCCTAGCTACAATCCATATTGATGTCTTCCTTCTTTCACCTTCTACAGCATTTCATTCTTTCCTATGAAGTTTAATGACTGATTATCATGTAATTTAGTGTTTTGAAATTGTGGAAGTATGTTGATAGTTCTACAACATTAGATTTTAATTTAATTTAAAAAATATTTTAAACTATCTTAAAATTGTAATAAAACAAAGCATGCATGACTCATATGGGTTACATACCAAATATTAACACGTGGGAACCCACCATCGATTATGTTAATATGTGCTGCCAAGGTAACAATGTGTGCCAGAGAGAGAGAGAGAGAGAGAGACAGACAGACAGACAGAGAGACAGAGAGAGGAAGAGAGAGGAAGAGAAGAGAGTTGTGTGCGTATCTGGAAATACAGGTTTTCTTGCTATGTCTGTTTAACTGCAGAGTATCCTGTGATGGTAAGACAAAGTGTTAAACAAAAAAGCCCTCGCCCCTTGATGTCCACTATTTATTTAGGTACACCAGGATTTTCTCACCACCATAACAAAAATGGAAGAGAAATAAACTAGAGACTAAGATTTCTATAGCTCTGAATTTCAGATTTTTAGGTTCTTTTCAGCCTCTTCCTTCTTATTGACTTTACAAGTAAATGTTTAAAACTTTGAATTATTAACAAATACTTATTTTGATCTGGTTTTTATCTTGGGAGTCATATGAGATTTTTTGGGGGGGAGTAAAAGGGACTACTGCCGTAAATCTTGAAAACTGTTCCAATAAATCCTTTTTCGCTTCACTATCAACATCAACACCAGCATTAGCTATCTATGAGCATGCTCTGGATATTTACTTGCATGCTAGGTGCTGGAAGGTATTTGTGCAACTTAATCATATCTCAAAGGCAAAATAAATTTTATAAATTTAAGGTTTATCTCCATCTTTAAGGGATCTGCTTTACTCACACACAGAATTTAGAGATCCTTATGCATTTTAGATTTTCTTTGCCAATCCTCTTCCCTTGGGTAAGGAAAAATGGTCACACGAAGCTTTACAGAGTAAGGAAAAATATCACTTAACATTCATTCCCTCTCCAAGAGAAAATGTGTCTTCCAAAAGACCAATTCAGCCTCATGGCCAGAGGTCCCAGACAATTCTGGAAAAGCCTGGTCTCTCTGAGGTAAATGTTGCAGAGTTTTATGACCAGGGAGTTTTCCACTGAATAACACCAACTTCTCCTCAATGTAAGCAAACCAGATTGAAAGATAATATCAAACTAACCCTGTTGTTGTTAGACAAAGGAGAACTGGGACTTCAAAGATGCCTGAGGAGGTGCCTTCAGGAATAATCTTTAGCAGGGACACAGGTCTATCTAGGGGGTCACAAAGTTAGGGCAGTAGAGGTGGAAGTGGCTTTGGGGAAACTGGAACAAGTATAATAATGATTGTAACTCTTTTTCTCTCCTAGGAAGATTGAAAACAAATTCAACCAATAATTAAGCAATTTTCTCTAAACTTCGCCCCAAATGGGCTCTAGGTAGAAAAGCAATCACAGTGAGTGAGCGGAGAAGAATAATAACAACAGTAATAATTTTACAACTAATAATACATTTAGTGATTTGTCTGTCCTAAGGCCATAGTTAATGATGGAGTCTGTATTTGAATCTAGGAATATTTGGCTCCAAATTTGGAGCTCTTTATTTTTTTAACCACTTCATAAAGAATTAAAAGAGGAAAAAATCAGGAAAGGATCTCCAAACTTAAATATGGAACTCCAAATGAGCTTGAGAATAGACATGTACCTCATGGCTTCCCTAAATGTTATAAACCTGAAAGGGGCAGATGTGCCACTGGAGTGAATCCTCCATGCATAAAGGCTTTGTCATAATACTGAACACAGAATAAGTGGCCAGCAATAACTATAATGCCAATCACAGCCGACATAAAGAAATTCGTCATAGTATGGGCATTAGGGAAATGCTCTGACGAGTCAGGGGGCAAATAAGAGTGCAGAACAGGTCTGACTCTTTCCTATTCCTCCAGCCTCATCTCACAAAGTGTTCTACTGCATTCTCTCCACTTCCCCCTCCTTGTGTTCTGGCCACAGTGGCTTAGTATTTGCCATGATCTTTACCACAACAGGGTCAACCACAATGCCTGGCACACGGTAGTAACTAAATAGATATTCACAGAGGGAAGGAAAAAAGGAAAAACAGTGAGATAAAAAGAACACAAGAAGGGGATACTTCAAAAAATACTAAGTATTTTTCTGGGCCTTAAGGGAAGAATAATATGTCTATAGAGACAGGAGAAAGGCAAGGCAGAGAATGAAAAAAAAAAAAAAACAGAAGAAAAAGCAAGAGGAGCAAATATGCATGGCATGTTAAGCCAACATCGCAAGTATAACTGTGACCTTAACATCAGCTACATGAGGACAGAGGAGGGCAGAATAAGATGGGGTTGGATGGGTAGGCAGGTCTAGATAATAATGGGTATGGGGGCTTCCGCAAACACTGGAGTGACATAATCGCATTCATGTTTTAGAGTAAGTCCTTTGCTTGCAGAGTGGATGGATATCAGGAAGTGGGTGGGGAGACAGAGAAAGACTGAAACCAGAAGAGTCAGGTCTGTTGTAGGGAGTCCAGATAAGAGATGATAAAAAGCCTGAATTAGAAAGATAGTGCAGTATAGTGGGTTTCAACTAAATTCCACTTTTGTTGGATTTGTGACCTTGGATAAATCAGTTAATCTCTCTGGGATGAGAATATTTGTCCTATATATTTCACAGGGTAGACTTGAGCAGCTAACAAAATAGTATATGAGAAAGCGCTTTGTCAGCTTAAAACACTAGCAAATATATGTTATTATTCTAGTGGTAAGAAGTGGGAAAAAGAGATGAGAGGGACAATTGAGAAGCATGACCTTTGTTCTATACGTACAATCCACAAATGAGAGTCTTCTCTGACATCTTCCTTTTGCTTTTCATACGTCACTTGTCAAAATTGGGAAATGAGTTTTAATTCTCCTTTCACATTAAAAGAAAGAGAAGATAATCAGAGGGATGGGATAGGAATTTAGCACCTACCTTGTGCAAGGTATATTCACATATGTTATCTAATCCACACAACACCCACAATAATACTTCAGGAGGAGGTATTATTATTATCCCTTTTCTACTATCCTATTTTTCTACTGTTAATAAAATTAAGTCTCAGAAAGGTAAGATGAGTTGCCCTAAGTCACACAGCTAGGAATTGTCAGACGGCAGAGACAGCATTCAGACAAAAGTCTGATTTTAGAGTTTTTTCTCTTAAAGATTATACCATTGAACATGATTGTTATTTTTCCATCAATTCAATTGTTATTCGAGTTAGCAATAATTCTTAAGATAGACAGGGAAAAGGCAGGTGTTGTAAGCTACTAGGAGATCTGTTTACTCATTTGAAAGTCATCTATTGATCACCTATGATATGCCTAACAGTGTCCTAGACACTGTAAATACCAAATTGAAGAGGGCAACATAGTTACACAAGCATAGGAATTTTGCCACCACATGGTAATGCTATCAAAGTGACCCAAAGAACCTTGGAAACATAGGGGAAGGAAGAATAAATTTATTCTGAAGAGGTCTGGGACTGTTTCACAGAGGAAATGACAATTGATCTGGATACTAAGGATTTAATATAAGTTCGCTAGGTAGAAAAGAAGGTAGAAATGACGGAGAAGAATATTCTAGACAGAGAGGACAGCATATCCAAGAACAAAGAGATGCGAAAGAACATAAAGTGGTTGGCAATGGTGAGAAGTTCAGTATGAATGAACTATAATACATACTATGAGTTTGGGAAGGAGAGATGGCAGGAAGAAATACAGACATGAGGCTGAAAAGGTAGTTGGGGCCAGATAATGAAAACCCTTAAATGTGCTAAGCTAAGGAGTGTTTATTTTATCCTGGAAGAAACAGGAAACCAACAAAGGCTTTAAATCAGGAGATAACATAATTGGATTTGTTGTTAGAAATAACTCTGGTGGCAGCGTAGAGATTAGAATGGAGTCAGGGGTAGAAAAACCAGTTAGGAGGCTATTGATGTATGATGATGAGGTTTGAAACCAACAGAATATGAATAGAAAAGTCAGATTCTACAGATTTTTGGTAAAATTATCGAAACTTGGTGAGAAGGATGGAGATGAGAATTGATGGCTGATTCTGTAGTTTCTAGCTGAAATTGGGTGGATGGTGATAATTTTTAACAAATGTAAAAAAGATTGAAGCACATTGTAGTGTCATGGGAAGGACTACAAAATAGTTTCCTCTTTAGATATACTGTGTTTGGGGCAATAAAAAGTAATAATAGCTGGCTTTGGTTGAGTGCTTATACTAAACTCCAGGCATTGTTTTAAGTGCTTTGTATATATCAATTCATTGAGAGACAGGTACAGGGGCTTAGTAGGCAATTGGAAATATAGATTTGGAGCTCAAAAGAGATGTCTGGGCTGGAGATATAAATTTCACAGTCACCAATGTATAGGAGGCATAGTTAAAACCACTGAGGCAAGAAGAAGGCAAAGGATGAAATGCTGGGAAAGCCACCATTTTAGGACCAGGGAGTGATAAAGATTATAAACACCATAACAGCAAAAATCATGCCTAACTTGTGCACCACTGTGCCACTAAGGTCTGGCATATGACTTAGAATATAGTTGCTGTTCATTAAGTATCTGTTGAATAAATTTTGTAAAAAAGATCAGGGATGTATAAGGAGAGCCAATGGATCATGATCCCCAAAGACACAATCCCAAATGCCATAACCTCGAATGTTGAAATCCCCAAAGATCAAATGTTGTAATTCCTAAAGATCAAAATCCTTAAAGTCTAAATCCCTAAAACCTAAAATCCTTAATGTCTAAAGCCTCCAAAATTACAATCCTGAAGATTAAAATCCCAAATGTTGAAATCCTGAAAGCCAGATTCTGGAGAAGAAATTAATGTGTTTTTTGTTGTAGGCAGTATTGTTGCATCAGGTTAGTTGCATCGTGTTAGGCATAACTATTACCTTGTTGTTGTCTTTATTTGGAAATTAAGTATGGTTTAAGGAGATGCATACGAGTCCCAAGTTGACAAGAGGTGAACTCGTGGACTAAATTTTAGGTGTTAACTTGACCGAATTAAGGAATACCTGAAAACCTGGTGAAATACTATTTTGGGTATGTCTGTGAGGGTGTTTCCAGAGGAGATTAGCGTATGAGTCTGAGTGGACTCCGTGGGGAAAATCTGCCCTTAATGTTGGCAGTCACCATCTAACTACCCAGAGGCCTAAAGAGAATAAATATAGAAGGCAAATGGGTCAGAGAGGTGGAACAGACTTTTCTTTTGCTGCCTTGGACATCAGGAATCTGTCTCCATGAAAATGCATGATCACAATGTTGACTTCGTGTGTAAGCATTGTGTGTGTCAAATAAAAACATTGAAATTTCCTCAATAAATGAAGAGATGTCTTTTTTGTATATCAGCATTTGTGAAAGATCAAATTTCTCAAGATCTCAGCTCTTTGGGCTACTGCATATGTGGTGGTGACCCATTGAGGGTTTTGACTGATCTCGTCAAAAGATTTAGGTTGTTTATCACAGTTTTTCAGATGACTGCATTTATAAAGCTGGGTGCACACAATTACCAACCATAGTGATATACATTTATACATTTTCCTTTTTGGCCCATTTCTTTATAAATACAGTTGATCTGCCCATAACTGTTATACCTGTGCAACTGTTGTTAGTATACACTAAGTGTTTATACTTACAAAAATATGTATGCTATTAAAGCCTATTTTATTATATAAAGTGGCCTATGAAGTGTTCTGTTGTGTTTTTATGTTTCTCAAATAAATCTCCTTTTAAAGATATAAATAAATATTTTAAAATATTTTTTTAAATTTTTTTCCAGAATTATATTTTTAGGACTTTGATCTTTTGGAATTTCAACATTTGGAATTATGGCATTTGCGATTATGTCTTTCAGGATTATGATCAGCTCCCCAGTGTGGCATAATGTCCTGAAAAATCAAAGGGGGAAAAGAGATTTCAGAATGACTGGAAAATTCCAAATAACACAGTAGAGAAGTCAGATAGAATGGGGACTGCGAAGAAGCCTTTGGGCTTCGTAGTTAGACAGCCAATAGTAGCTTGAAAGAGGGCTGTTTTGGTGGAGTAGACTCACTCTAGACTGTAACAGGTTGAAGGGTAAATAGCTGTTGAAGAAGAGTAGACAGTGAGCAGAGACCTAGTGGTAATGAGATTGAAGGCGTTAGAGTTACTTAGGAAAATGAAGCTGTGCTTTGCTTTTTTTTTTTTTTTATTTGTTTTTGTAATGGAGGAGACTTCAATATTGTTTGTAGAAGAAAAAAAGAAACCCTAGGAGAGGGATAGATCAAAGAAGGTAAAAGAGTGGATAATTGCTCTTAGCTAATTTTCCCATGACCATTTTCTCTTGAGCATGCTTATCAGCTCTTCTTTTTACATTTTGTTGGACTTTAAAACAAGTTAAAGCCCTATGATCTGCCTCACAGGAACATTCAGGCAGCTAAAAAGGACTTGATAGTTTAATACGGCCTGGTGCTTTCTTAATATATTCTTTTTATATGTGTATGTCTTGTCACCTATACAGTATAGGGAAAGTCTATACTCCAAGTGTGGGGCTAAAATTATGGAATTATCCATAATTCATATGGATGCTTTATTCATAATTCAGGTAAGCAAAAATCAATATGTATTGATTATTGAGGCCAATCAGTTTCATTCTTATATTAATGAAGTAATAAAGGCAATAGCATACTTTGCTCCAGTGATCTGGCTTGACTAAGAGCTTGTAGAATATGTAGGCATATTTACTGGAGACTCCAAACTATCCCTAAAAACTAAAAGATTGTTGGCACTCATACTCAGTACAAATCCCCTCATGCCTGAAAAAAACCTCAGAAAGTGACAATTTGGTTATTGCAATTTCATAAACTAGGGGTTCTTTTTAAATGCCATGTATTATGTTGGCAGTCTAGTGAAGCCTATGAACTCCTTTTTAGAATAATATTCTTTTTTTTTCCAAGATGGGTCTCACTATGTTGCCCAGGCTGAGTGCAGTGGCTACTCACAGGCACAATCATAGTGCACTACAGCCTCGAACTCCTGGTCTCAAGTGATTCTCCTGCCTTAGCCTCCTGAGTAGCTGGGACTTCAGGTGACTGCCACTGTGCCTGGCTAGAATAATATTCTAAAAAGTATACAATAAAATACATGGGATTACAACGAAAATCAATTACATTGAAATACAATCATCAAAATATATAACAAAGGCTGGGCGTGGTGGCTTGCACCTGTAACCCCAGCACTTTGGGAAGACAAGGCGAGAGGATTGCTTGAGGCCAGGAGTTCAAGACCAGCCTGGGCAACACAGCCAGAACCCATCTCTACAAAAAAATAGAAAAATTAGCCAGGTATGGTGGCACATGCCTGTAGTCCCAGCTACTCAGGAGGTTGAGGTGGGAGGACTGTTTGAGCCCAGGAATTCAAGGTTACAGTGAGCTATGATCATGCCACTGCACTCCAGCTTGGGCAACAGCGTGAGACCCTGTCTCAAAACAAATTATATATATATATATAACAAATTTTTGATATGGTAATATATCTGTTTCTACACTAACACATTAAATAATAATATCTATTATCCCCTTCTCTCTTGTTTTAAAATATATTTGTATTTGACCTGCCAATACTGTAAATATATTATCATTAATGTATTATCTATTTACATAGTCATTTGATGATTCACTTAATACTGTACTCATACATTTGTATCAGTATCCTCAGTCATCCCAAGATATATACCAAAATATATATTCTTTTATTACTTTTTAAAGACATGAGGTCTCACTATATTGCCCAGGCTGGTTTCCAACTCCTAGCCTCAAGCAATCCTTCTGCCTCAGTCTCTGAGTAGCTGGGACTACAGATGAGAACCATCACACCCAACTGCAAGACACAAATTCTATGTGTGTGTGTATGTGTGTGTATATACACACACACACATACACACACACACATATATCTATTATATATTGTAATTATTTATAGCCAGCTGATATAGGATATTTGCTAACAGGCAAAGCAGAAGACTGCTTTAAGAATTCATAGAGACACAGCCCCAAACAAGGTAAATACTTTTTTTGATCTTTAGAGTAGGAAGGGATTTTATCCATCTCTGAATTCCCTTAACATGATATTCATACTTTGATGACTGCTATAAGACTGTGAAAATCACAGTGGAAAGTACCAACCTTGGAAAATTACAACTTTAAAGAAAGAAGCTGATATTTCAATCAGATCTTGATTTGAATGTGGCAAATGGCATTTTACCTATGCTCTCTGCAGAAGGGACAATAGACATGATTTCTCCCCTTACCCTCCTCCCAACCCAAATAAGTCTCCTACTAGGCTTCCGACTTTAAATATGCTTGGTTGTATTAGAGCCTTCCACAAAAGCACATGTAGACAGGGGCAAAGCGGGAGGAAAATGTAAGAACCCTGACTACTTTGGGATATATTTTTTCTCCTAGACATGTTGGCCTATGGTAAGATTTTTATCTTTCCAGTCTTTTCTCTAACGCAATGCAAGTACATGCAGATAATAATTTATCATTAAGCATCTTATCTTTTAAAGAACATGATGACCACCACTGTCTGAGAAAGAAAATTCCTAGAGAGTTAAGAACTGTTTAAATAAATCTTTGCATGCCATGCCTCGCCTAGCACAGCCCCTTGGATAGTTAAGCACTTAGTAACCAAAGACAATCATAAATATTCTGAAATCCTAGGCTCAATCTTATTCTGATAAATTGTGCAAATATTTCGCCTGAATGAAGATCATCACTTCTTTAAAATCAATTTAATGGAAACTCATTTTAAATCCTGGATTTTAACATCTAGCTTTCCATACCTTTATATAAAAATGTTTCATGAACTCTGAAAAAAAAAAGAGCTCAAAAGCACCTAAATGACCCTATCTTTAAATGCTTACCAATATTCCATTATTGGCAACTTAATTTTCACAGTAAAGAGACTTTCTCATAGTGAAACACAACATAGTTTCTGTTAATCTATTTATAATAGCTATTTTCATTAATATTAGTCAAACGAGGTACAGAGAATTCAAACGTTTAAAACCATCTGAAAGGCGAAAAACTGCAAATCTAGAGGGTGAAGTGGGATTGAGAGTAGAAGATGAGAGCCAGCCAACATAGATGAAAATCCGGTGCCAAGGGTGTAAAAGAAAAAGGAAAAACTTCCCTTAAGAAAAGTCATCTTCTGAGAACTTATCCTGTGACTCTCCTCTTTCTTTTTGCCAGTTTTCCAAAACTAAAAAAAAAAAAAATAGCTTTATAACCTAAAAGATGTTGTGCATAAGTAAACAACAAGTGAAGGAAGTGGCTCTGGAATTAAATAAGGCAAAAAATAAAGTATTGTTAGTGGATCTCAAGGTTTATTTTAGTCTTACCAGGGTCAATCACACTGACATATCAGGTGACATTGTAAAACAATGAAACATAGTCTAAAACCCATACGCCAAAGTAGTGCTTGATTTTGGGGACTCATTTCAATACTTGTAAGAACTGAAAGCATAATCCTTCAGTGGCTTTTACGGATATTAAGTGATAGAATGCAATGTTTGGGAAGTCTTCAGCTATCTGGAATAATCTGTAGTGCTTTTCCCAAAAGTACATTGAATAAGATCACTCAGAGTCTAAAAATAAATATTTTGCTGGAGGGTATTCTGCCCAAGCACGATATTTTTACAAGTGGCAAGATTCCTGGACAAACTGTTAACTAATCAAAACCTGGCATTTTCAATAACTGTACTATTGAGCCTCGAGGTAATACATAACTAAACTTGTATACTGAAGGAATCAGATGGAGAGGTACACAGAGCCCTAGATCAATATTTCTGCTTACAAAGTCTAGAATTTACTTATATAAGAGCCGATGTCCTGAGTTAAGGGTGACAAGATGTTGCATTTCATGTTTTCTAACATTGTCCTCTCTTCATAAAATAAATCATGTTACTTCATTCTGGTATTTTCTTAAAGACATCATATGCCAGGATAAAGTAATCTATTTTTTCATAAACATATTAGGTGATTTTACTAGGTTGAATTAAGTATGGCTCTATAAATAGTATTTTAAAATATTCAAAATAGTGAAAAGATAGAGCCAGTTAAAATGATCAAAACCTACAAGATTAATATTTATAATATGTATTCATGTTATCTGTATGGTGAATGACTTTGGCTATTATTATTTTTTAAAACATACAGCAGTGAAATAGTACCTGATGTTTTAACAACTGCGTATTCAAACTTGACAGTTTTTCTTTCTGCCAGCACAAATAGCTAGTGTGACAGGAAAACTCCAGCATCTCTGATTATTGGGGTCACTTCATCTTTGTGAAATTATCCTAGCAATTCCATTGGAGACTTCTCTACTTTCTGGGATCCATTAAACTTTTCTTGACCAGATGTCTATAGAAATTTCTTTGCCTGCAGCCCCTAGCTAATTTGATAGATGATATCTAAACGGCCTATGAAATGTTAACTTTTAGAATTTTTTTTCTGTCCTAACCACTTTAACTTTTAACTCTCTGATGACTCAGAAAATCAGTAAAAGAAAATATCAGACAGAAACTGAACATCATCTAGTGGTATCAGTTCAATTCAGATACTTAAAGAATCCAGATGTTGTCACCTGGTCCTGTCAAAGGACTCACAAGCAAATACTTAAATTTAATCCCCATAACATTCGCGGCACTTTCAAGTCCCACTCCTGGTGTTCTCCTCCCACTCTCAGACTTGTGTGCCAATTCATGTTCTTGAAGATCAGGGAAAATTATTTTCTTCTGCGTTGAAGATCGATGCAGAGGGAGGTATCAGATGCCAGTCATCCTAAATTGTCTGGGGAAGAGGCTCAGAAATGTGTGCATCTTGTGTCGACTACTTTTATTTTCCCAACCCGTTACGAAGTTTTGGAAGATACCTGGGTTCCCAAAGCGTTAACCTGACATTGTTCTATTCCTCTTCAAGAAGCCCATTAACTTCAATTAGAAAGGCGAGTGGTGTGAACTCTGTCTCGCAGTACAACCCTCTGCAACCCCTTAACACGAACACAAGAGGTGGGGATGGGGAGAGGGTCGAAGGAGGAGGAAGAAAAGGGGTCGGGAGAAGAGACTCACCGCTCCTGCCAGTTCCTCAGTCAGGCACAACGTAACCAGGAGCAGCCACAACCTGAAATGGGAGGGAGGGTGAGTAATATTGGCTCTCTAGGCTTCGGGATCTTGAGTCTGCCGGTAGCCCCCCAACCCCTTTTTGATGCCTGCTCCCACTTTCTCTGCACTGACAGAAGTAAAAGTATAGTCCCGGCCTGGCAAAGTAGCCAGAAGTAGCAAAGAGGAGGGGAGCTCGGGGCAGCAACAGCTCACCCAGGGTGCATGCTTGCCGCTCCTCCGGAGCTGGGTCCCGGGAGACTGCTAAGCGGCTCCGCGGCCCCGGCTCATCGGGGCTCCGCTGATGCTTGGCGGCTACTTCCTTACTCAGGACAGGGTAGGGGAGCGAAGTGGCCCAGTTTGGAAGAAACTAAACTCAGCTTCTAGATAAGAAGTGCCCCAAAGGGAAACAAGCTCAGCGGTGCCCGTTACAACTTGCCGCACTCAGGAGATAGTTCCATGCACCAGGAGAGGAAGGAATGGAGGGGAAAGGGGCGGGGCGGTCTGCTGTCAATCATCCCCCCTACCTTGGGCAGCCGGTAGTCTTTCTCACTTTCAGGCACCTCTACACTCAACAGTCCTAAGTTATCTCCACAGCTTCACACATAGGTCCCTAGAGACCTTTACACTGAGACCTAAGCAACTATGCATCATACACTTCCATAAACCACTAAGTTACACATAAATAGACTTAGGCAGACTACTTTTACATAGACAGATGGGCCCAAAAGTGCTCTTGCACACACGCCCAAATGCATACAGCACTCATTCTAATTGATTGTACACTAAGCTCTTGGGAAGAGGAGGGAGTTTCTGGAGTTATAAATCTATTCTAAGCTCAATAGAACCTAAGAATGAGTGGGCCCCCGTGAAATAGATCCAAAACCTTAAAAGACTCTAAAGTGGTTAATCCCAGGGCCTGAGACAACAGAAATGTGAAGAATTCTTCAGCAAACTCCTGAAAGACCCTTTAAGGGGTCCACGTGAAATATTTTCTTGGTCTTTTGATACTTTAAAAAATGTATGTATCAGAATTATCAAAGTAATGCCCAAGTCTACTTTATTCCTGAGACATCAATTCAACTACTAACTCCATTTAAATATTTCCAATTAGGTGTTTGTGTTAATTCTAAGGAAAATTGCACTCAAGTTATTTAATTCCTTGCCCTAAATTCTTCTGAAATACAACCACGATGGGAGTCAATACCTTTTATGTTAGCTCGATACAGGAGGTAAATATTAATTATGGCATTCAATGTAGCTAAATAAAAAGATACGACTGTATTACAATAACATTCAACCATATAATGATTACTAATACTTACTGAATGCTCCCAAATCTTGTATGTACATAACATGCACAAACTATTCACACACATATACATTTATTTTCTTCTTCGTTTATAAGCATATATTTAATTATATATATTTCCAATATTTTCACATCTCCTCCTTGTATGTAGAAACACTCTTTCCTGTGAGCAGTTGGAAGGCAAAGACGACCTGCAGCCTAGAGAACAGCGACCAAAATTTGTTTCTAATGATTAACAATAAAAAGCACGCCCACTCTGAGATCCATCCGCTAAAAAAGTAGTCCCAGCTCAGGTCTATTTGTAATTGGCTTTGGAGCTCACACCAATGAGAGTGGGACTGGGCCGGGAAGAGTACTATCGACGGAAGGTGCAAATGAACGAATAGCAAAGCTTCCCGGTTGGACTCATGGTGCTCAGTCAATTGGTCTGGAAGTTTCCCTCCTCCAAATAACTGGGCGTCACTCCCTCGCAGGTTGCTGGTGCAGTCTAAAGCTGTGGCGGAGTGATACTCAAATTCCCCTGCGCTGGTGGGGAGGGGGGCGGTGCGGGGGGAAGAGAGGGAGGAAAGTAGATCTGTAGGACTTGAGTGAGGAAAAAGTTTGCAAGTCTGGACAGAAGGGAAAAGTGCTCCCGAGAGATCGGCTTTGGGGAGGGGAGGGGGGAGAGAAGAATAGCTTTTTTTTTTTTTTTTTTTTTTCCCCTTCCACTCTTAAAAAGCTTCTTTCTCCTCACCCAAGTCGACTGGCACAATTGGGACACTCTCACTCTTTCTCTCCGGCTCTAGCTCTCTCCCTATAAACAAGATATGTCAATTGGTCAGAGCCAGCCGGGAATTTCGTGCGGGTGCTGAAGGAGCTGCGGGAGCTGGAGAAGAATGAAACTGCTTGGAGTCAGCCTGGCTGCCGGCTTGTTCTTACTGGCCCTGAGTCTTTGGGGGCAGCCTGCAGAGGCTGCGGTAAGTCCTCCTTCCCCCGCCCATCACCGCACTCTTTACTCTGAAATCACTTTTTTTGGGTCCCTTTACCTTCCTTTCCCGTTGGCCTTGGCTAGGGAATTCAAATTTGCTTTCACTTATTTAGAAAGAAACATTATTTACAACGCTGGTAACTCAAGCCTTCTGAAGTCCAAGGGAGAGGTTGAAGTGTTTAAAAATAGGGCTGCTTGCTTCCCTGCAACTAGTTGCTCTGGGTGCAAGAGCAAAGCCTGGGGTGGGGGACGCCTATTAATGGCTCATTAGGTTCTGGTGGGTATTTAAAACTTTTCCTCCCTACTCTCCGCCCTCGGGTGTTTCCCTGCCTGCCGGCCAACCTTTTCACTACTTGTACCCAGCCCACGCACTCTTTAAACTTTGTCTATAGTTTAATATTTTGGCTGTTCTAAAATTCAGCTTCCATCAAAGTGTTAACCCCAACCCCATGAAGTTCTTCCCTTTTTCTCTTTCCTTAAGCAACATGAACCTACCCCCACCTCAGGTCACTAAAGCCACTGACCTGCTTTCTCTTTTTGACATCTCTGTTACAAATGCTAAGGTAACTTACCAAGAGGAATGAGGTAAAGACTGATGGCCTCAGGCTTCATGTCTTTTGCGTATTTTTTTTTTAAGTTATGGGTTTTTGTTTGTTTACTTTTTTAAAAAAACTCACCAAGGGACCTAAACAAATTGAGAAATTGCCCCTCACCCATTTAAAGGAAAATAATTTTCTTTTTCAAAGGAGATTCAGTGTTCCAATTTAAAGGAGAGTGAGGGAGGATGTACAAATGAAATGACAGAGCAGAAAGTTCCATTCAGTTTTAGGAATGCAGAATTAAACCCCAATATATCTCCTAGAAGGGTATCTGGGTAGTCCCACCCACTATCCTACTGGGGATGGGAGGTAGATGTAAAGGAATGAATGGCTTTGTCAGAGTAAATGTTCTCCAGCCTGAAGCCCATCATCTTTAACTTCACATAACCTCTAAAAAAAAGTGCGACAAATTATTTAAATATTGTATTTGAATGATTATAATGGATGTTTTTTATTTTATTTTTAATGGATGGTTTTTAAAACATTTTTATATGAGATCATGGCTTAGGCCTTCACATGGTTGAGTGACTATCAATTCTTTATAAACAGCTGCTATGTTATAGTTTATCTATGTCCACTTTTTAGTTAGCTGTCTAGCCTCCCTATAGCACTCAGTGTCTCTTGCCCTCTTTTTAGCCTTCAGAAAATGTATACTCAAGGTATGAAAACTAACTTTCATGTTACTCTAAGAATAACATAGCAAATCTGCTGAAAAACCATTCATAGCAAATATTTTTAATTATGAATGCCGTAATTTTTCTCCATCACAGTAGATAAATGATTTAAATTACTTTTTTGATGCAGAGCATCTTAATGGGGTAAAGTTTAGCCAGTTAATAGGGACCATTGGATAAAGCTACAGTTGTGCCGTTGAAAATAGTTCATTTTAAAAACATCCTTTTGATGCCTACTGCTTATAGCATTTGGCCCAGGGGCAAAGATTTTGTGGATGTTTGATTAACTATTTCTTTTTTTAACACCGCTATTAATAAATGTGCACCAGATAACAGTTATGCAGGAATGCATAGCAACACTATGCATCAATTTATATTAAAATGAGATTTCTTTATTATTGACAAAACTTGAGAGCAAGCTTGTTTTCTTGGATTCTTTAGTGACTGAGTGTTTATGAAGTAATTACAGATTTTTCCTTTTACCTCATATATAATTTTTTAAAGAACACTTTACATCCCATTTTCCTATCATTAGGGTATTGTGCCTCTGTTGAAACCAGGGATTTGTTTTTCCTGCTTCACACATCAGTATTCTAGTTAGATGAATATTTTAATCATCTCGAAAATATGAATGGTATCTGCTCTTCATACTAGTGCTAGGGATATTGGTTAAGCTTTTCCAGAGTAAAACTGGATGGTAGTGGGGCTGGTTATTGACTGAAGTAGTCTAATATTGGGGCTTTTATACTAGGAAGAGTGTTGATACTTAAATTGCCTTACTTTTTCATAAATAAATGATTTCGTTATCTCTGAAGTCATACCAAATTGGGATATCACATGTGGAAGATTTTTTTAGGTAGAGTGTTCAGTAGGTGGAATAAAGTAATCTCTATGCCAAAAGGTTAGCAATAAGAGAAAAAGACAGCTTTAGGTTGGAAAGGTCATTTCTGGTGATAAAAATAATGTATTTTTTATGTAAAGGTGATACCTTTACTGACTCACTGTCAGTATGATATGCACTTGATTTATGGATATGGATATTATGTAAAATTATACTACTACTGTACAAATGTAGCAAGTTGTTTTTGATTTGGTAGAGTGGATAGGTTTCTCCTAAATTGGAACTATCTTCCTGTGACCAGCGGCAAGAATGCAAGGGCAGCAGTGTGGTTTGCAGCCATGAAACATTTCTTCCTCTATGAAGTATCTTGGTCCATAGGAAGAATGTACCATCATTGCCATCATTTATCATTATAATTTAAATTTTCTGAGTGTCTACTGTGTGTCAGGCACTGTGCTAATATAGTAATACACATTAACATATTTAATCTTCACAACAGACCTATGAAGTATATACCTTTATTATCCCCACTTTGCAAACAAAAACCACAAATCATAGAGGTTAAGTAACTTACCAGAAATCACACAGGTCGTTGTGGAGATAGAAAATTTGAATCCAGGCAGTTTGACTCCAGATTCTTCATCCTTAACAATTGTCCCATACTGCCTCCTTTGTATGCGATCTGCAGAGATTTATTTGGCATTCAAAGGATTTGGATCTCTGCTACTATTTTTTATTTTTGGACACAGGAGGTGAAATGGAAATGATAATACATGTTTTTCTGCTTATGTTAGGAGAAGCAGCATGGTATAATGGAAGGAACTTTGGCCTTAGAATAAAAAGATGAGAGTTTTGTCTCTATATCTATATAGAGTGAGATAATGTAAAAGCAGTCTAAAAGCAATTGCTGTTGCAGGTTGTGCGATTTTATGCAATCACAATATGTAAAAAGTCAGATTTAAAAAACAACTATAATTTGTGTAGATGACTTGTTTTGAAGAAAGATTTGCCTTATGATTCTTTAATTACTCAGTTTCCGCATTAATTTTGAATACACCGAAGTTTTCAGGAACATATCTATTGTGAAAAAGTGGGGTATGTATGTGTGGTGGCACATTTTGCTTAAAATGTTCAATTCAGTTTTATTGTTTCTACCAATTTACCTAGCCATCATATCAACTTTTATTCACTCAGCTATCTATATATCTTTAGTCTTGTGCGTGTATGTATATGTACTGTGACTGTGTAAGAGTTTGTGTATTTTTTCCTGGATTTTAACTTGGCTTTTGAAGTCTGTATATGTAAGACCTGAGACTCTTTACCTTCAGCTAACCTTGATAACTTGGCTAAGATGCTGTCTGCTAGGTTTATCCACTGTAAAGTCACTATTTTTTCCCTTTGGAATTTACAAAATGAGCAGATCTTGTGAGACTATGTAGGACATTATTGTGAGACAGTGTAAATATCCTGTTTCTTTTTCTTTTTTGTTTTTTTTTTCTGGCCTCTTCCCAGAATAAATAAATATCCTGTTTCTCATCATACTTTTGTCCCCTAATTTTAGCATCTGTTGGTGATTCTGGCTTGAAAAATTATTATTGTGACATTTGCCAAAAGGTGATTTCAATTTTCGACGTTTTTCTACATTTATTAATTGATTGAATTCTACTGTAATAATGACCTTTTCTTTCTCCACTATTTGTTTATATATTTATTTATTCAGCTGTTTGTTTATAATACTATGGACTTAATGAATATTCATTTTATTCTATGGGTTATAATGATTTATAACTATTTTATTACTATTTACTTTGTTGAAATTACCCCAGATTTGGCCAACAGGAGCCCATTCAAACTGGCTCCTGTCTCCTTTCAACATGTCTCCATCACTTCTTGAGCACCCTTTTACTTTTCGGTACCACAAAATGTTGCAGATTCATTTTCTTCTTTCCTTGCCCCAACCCTGGAATCAACCATTTCTCCAAGGAGCTCTGATTCTTTGTATGGGAGAATGGTATTTAAAAACCAAGATCTGGGTGCTTGGCATGCTCATTGCTACTGGGGGTGTCAGTAGGCCCTCTCAGCAGACAGAACTAGGAAATATATGTTATATACACAGACACATACCCACTTCTCTATCAATTTCTTACAATCTCTCTTTATATGTATGTTAAAAACCATGAATTCATAATGATACCTCTGATTCCAGTACAAGACCACGGAATAAACACACATCTTTGATGTAATAAGACCTCACTGTTTTCTGGTTCTCTCTCCTCAGATATATTTTGTGGGCTTTGCAGAGGTCTTTTTTTTTTTTTTTTTTTTTGCCCGGGCTAGAGTGCCATGGTGTCAGCTTAGCTCACAGCAACCTCAAACTCCTGGGCTTAAGCAACCCTCCTGCCTCAGCCTCCTGAGTAGCTGGGACTAGAGGTATGCGCCACCATGCCTGGGTAGTTTTTTCTATATATTTTTAGTTGTCTGGCTAATTTCTTTCTATGTTTAGGAGAGACGGGGTCGTTGCTCTTGCTCAGGCTGGTCTCGAACTCCTGACCTTGGGCGATCCTCGCGCCTGGGCCTCCCAGAGTGCTAGGATTACAGGAGTGAGCCATGGTACCCAGCCTGTAGAGGTCTTGTATATAGATTCTTTAAAAGGTTGGCCTCTCGAGTCAGACCTGGAACCTGACTGGTAGATGTGCGACTTTCAGCAAAGTAGTAACTTGAGCCTTTATTTCTTCATTGGCAAAAGGGTGGCAATAGTACCTATCTAACAGATTGTTTTGAGGATAAAATAAGAAAACTTATTTAAAACATTTAGAATAATACTTCACACACAGTAAATGCTCAGTAAATTTCATATTTAATTATTGTCATTATAAACGATTTATTGACTTACCATTTCTTACTGCATTAACTCTTATATTCTCCGCCTTGTTTTCAAGGTCTGTCATGATCTTTCCCCTTATCCAGACTTATTTTTCAGTATATTTTGTGATATACTCCCTCCATTCTAGCTTAGGTGAGCTTTCCTGCAGTCCCTTGAGCACTACATACGTATTTTGGCCCTCCATTTGGTTAGAATTCTATGGATCCAAGTCTTTGCACAATTCTAGCATAATATTTACATTCATTCAACAGATATTTATGTAGCAACTCCTGAGTACTCAAGAATTTTATTTATATTGTTCTATTTCTACCCTTATTGCAGCATACAAAATAATTTTGTGCTAGAAACTAGGACTAAAACTGAATAAGGCAAGGTTCCTGCCTTCATAGAGCTTACATGCTAGTGAGAATAAATAAATATTCCTGTGGAACTTTTATTTACTATCATATCAAGTGCTGATTGTACCCTTTGATCATTTGTAATATTTAGCCTCTCCCAGTTTAGTATCTACGTATATTTGGTCTTACAAGCATTTTGTTTCATGGGATTTTTATCTGTTTTCCCTATTGAATTATAGACTTTTTGGAGTCAATAACTGTGTGTTTGTTTATTCATTTAAACAATTTACATGTTGATTTTGTTTGGTAACAAAAGTAATACATGCTCAATGTCAAAAACCTGAATAATATAGAAAATTATTAAGAAAATAAATTGAAGTGTTTTTTTCTTTGGAATAAGATATGTATATGTATTAATAACATTCTATACTGAAGATTAATCAAATCATTGTAGCTATGCATTAAGACTTGGATAGAAGGATGATGAAATTCTGTTAAGCTTCCCTAAATTTTGTGTATTCAAAGCATCCTAAACAACTACACTTTGAAATATTGACTTCCATTCTTTCAAATCTATGCTTCCCGGTGGCTGTCCTTATTGTGCTTGAAGAAACTCTTTAAAATAGAAAAAGAACAGAATAAAAATCTGTCTGTTGTTCTACCAGCAGCCCAGAAATAATCTCTATTATTGTTTTGATGGTTTTCCTTCCTATGTATCCAACCTGTTTTTAAAAATAAATTGGTTAGGTCAGACATGGTGGTTCATGCCTATAATCCTAGCACTTTGTGAAGCCAGGGGCATCACTTGAGGCCAGGAGTTTGAAACCAGCCTGGACAACATAGCAAGACCTCATCTCTACAAAAAATAAAAAAAAAATTAGCCAAGTGTAGTGGCCCCCATCTGTAGTCCTAGCTACTCAGGAGGCTAAGGCATGAGGATCACTTGAGCCCAGGAGTTCAAGGTTGCAGAGAGCTGTGATCACGCCACTGTACTCCAGCCTGGGTGACAGAGAGAGACCCCGTCTCTAAAAAATAAACAAACAAATAAATAGGTTAAAATAAAAAAATAATTTGCAGTCATTCTATATATAGTTTAAAAAAAAGAGAGATAGGATCTCACTTTGTTGCCCAGGCTAGAGTGCAATGGCATGATGATAGCTTACTGTAACTTCAAAATCCTTTGCTTAAAGACTGGACTTAAACAATCCTCCTGCCACTACCTCTTGAGTATCTTGGACTACAGGTGTGTACCACCATGCCTGGCTAATTTATTTTTTTATTATTTTTTGTGGAGACAGGGTCTTGCTGTGTTGCCCAGGCTGGTCTTGTGATCCTCCCACCGTGGCAACCTAAAGTGCTGGGATTACAGGCGTGAACTGCTGTGCCTGGCCCCTATATACAGTTTTGTATCTTAATATTTATTCACTTATCAAGCATTTTCCTATGTTATTAAAATTCTTAGTTTTAAAACATTATTTTTAAATGATTACATGCAATTTATATTTATATATACCAAAAGTTACTCACCTGTTCACTTTTGTAGAATATATTTTAAAATTTCAAGATATTTTTAGTTATCATAAGAAGTGCTGCTATGGACATTTCTTATTCCATATTTTTTATTATTTTATAGCTATTGCTTCTTTCATAGGGAATTAGTGGATTAAAGGCTATCAGTATTTTTTAAGTCTTTGATACATACAGTAGACACTGATATTTAGAAAGACTATATCAACAAATACATTCTGATAACCTTTTTTAGTGGTTACTGTGTTACACCCTGTTAGGTAGATAATACTATTTCCATTTTTATATACAAGGAATTTGAGGCCTACATGGGTTAAATAACTCACCCAACGTCATGCAGTTAATACATGATTGGGCCAATATTTGAACCAAAGCTCTAAAACCTTCTCATGAGATTTTTCTCAGTCCCTAGTTCATACACGATGAATAATAGAGAAAAATGAAGTCATGATGAAATGTTAAATAATTCCCACTGCCCATTCTTTAACCCCTTCCTGTGACTGGTCTCTTGACTTGTTTCTAAAGATAGACTCACTCACCACTGGCCCATCCTTTAGCACTCTTTACCATAACTGCCTGGACCATTGATCCTCTAGGGCCTAAATTTTAATTTTGTGAACCATGCATTCCCCTACTTTTCTACCCTAGACAGAAGGTGGAGCCTGCCCTCTGTGAATGCCTCGTCTATAGACCGCTTCCTAGCTATAACAAGAGTGTAACGTACTCTAAATACACTGACATTTCCTCTCCCCCAGGAGTTTTGTGAATGCATCTAAAATGGGAGTCTCTTCTGCCTTCCTTCCCCAGCCCCCTCTCTAGTCCCTGCGCTGTAGCTGCCTATCAGGTTTATACTTAAATGGCTGTGTCTTTCCCTAGTACTGTACCTAGCTTTCATCTCTCTTAGTGATACTCGAGAAACTTCCCCTAATTGCTAATTTGTTTTTCCCACTTTGGGGTGATAATACCACAGTCCCTCTCTCCTCTTTTTAGAAAATTAAACTTGTAAGTACATATGGAATGAGATGTCCCCCATCCATTTTGTACCACTCCCAATTTGAACCACGCCCACTTTACCTTCTCCCAACATTTGTCAATAGTTAAATGATTTTATTGCCTCTTTGCCAGCCTTGTAACTTGTGCAATTCAAATGTATTTCTCTGAAAAATCATAAACTGTTATGCATTATGGCTTTTCCAGGTGGCGTTTGAATAACTGAACTTTAAGTTTCTGAATGATAGGGATCTGTTCTTGCCAAATTACTTTCCAAAATGGTTTTACCAATTATATTCCTATCAGTAGTGTATAAGAGTGCCTGTGAGACAGTCTTAAATTTTTTCCCTGTCTACTGCAGAGGCTATGGAATTGATGCTCAGTTGATTGCCAGTTGGTTGGCTGATTTGGTTCTATCCTCTAATGATTTTCTTTTTAAAATGCAGTCATTCTGTCATTTCATCCCCTTCTGACAATAGCAACCACAGAATAGAAGTAATTTTTGTGAAAATATATTCTTTCTAATTAACGTTATAAATGAACCACCTAGCCACTTAGCTAAATCTTTATTATAAAGATTTGTTTTTAATAGCAGTAATTCTTGAGAATTTTTGGAGAGACATCTTCCATGTGATATCTGATACTTAGGCTCCTTTCATTTTAACAAACCAGATTCTCATTTTATGCATCAATGGTTGAATTTATTTACCTTCATAATCTGTCCAGGTCCAACTGCCCTTTGTTCCTTTAGTAGCTTCTGCTGGCTTTTGACCAAAAGGGTAGTCTGTGATGGTACTTGCTACCCTGTTGAAATGGAAACCTTAAGTCCCTTGTTATTTGCTGATTAAAGATAGCCAAAGGCAAATGTTATAAAAGAAACCAGGCTTTTGATAAATTAAAATTTTAGCTTATTTTTTATTTTACCAAATCTGATGTAAATGTCAGGTTTACTTATTAACTTGTAGAGAAACTTAAGTCTCATTTACAAGCAAGTGCTAGTCTGGTTAATGGAACTATGTTTTTGACAGTGAGTAATGAAATAGGACTCCAGGAAATTCTGTTAAAGAATTTTTAATCATCTTATAATTCAATCAAATAATACTCTTCCTTATATGTAGGAGAACTGGTTGATTTCCTTCCAAAACTTCTTATAGTATGTATGACATTAATTGAGTATCGAAGGATATCTGGAACTTTGGTGGGGGGAAAGTGGTATTAAGAATGCAAAACCACTGAAAAATTATTTAGTGTATTCTATATTTACAAGCCCCCCAGGACCTTGCTAAAGGAGGAGAGGTCCTTCTCTGTGCATAATCTCACAATCTAATTTATGTAGTAAAATGTTTCTATATGTGGAAGATAGGCATGATAGTACCTGTTTATATCACATAGGTTATTTTCTCTTGCGCATGCTAGAAAATACTAATTCAACTGTCTTAAACAAAAAAGAAAATTTTGGGCTCACGTAATAAGAAGTTTGGAGGTAGATTGTCTCCAAAGTTAACAAATTCAACCAAATAATGACACCATTAAGGACCCAAGTTCTTTCCATATATCTATTCTGCCATACTCTACCTACCAATCTGGTCTCACAGATTAGTCCTCCTCATTCTCTCAAGATGGCTGCTGCAGTTCCAGGAATTGCATGCAGACACCACAATATCCAGTAGCAAAAGAGTATGACCTTTTTATGTGTATCCCTTTTTATCAGCAATGAAAGCTTTCTCAGGAGTCCCACACCTCCACCCTGAAAACATCTGTAATGTATCATTGGTTAGAATTGTGTTATATGTTCATGCCTACACCAGTACATTGGCAAGTGGAATAGGATGATACAGGTAGAATTAGACAAGTCACAGTCACCTGCATAACTTCTCCCTGCCAAAACACAGTGTTGCCTGGAAAAGCTGAAGGGTGGAAAAAATCTGAATAAAATCAAGGTTTTTTTTTTTTTTTTCTTTTAGAAAGAAACAGTTCCTGCTTCACAACCTCATGAGTTTTTCCTCAGGATCAGTTGATATAAAAGATTTGTAATAAATTTGTGTATTTGTTAAATTTAAGATGTATTACATAGGGAAACTAACGTTTTGTAGATTTGTACAAATGAAAGATGTTGACTATATAATTATAGACATTTTAGAGCTAGAGAGACTTTAGGTTAGTTATTCTCAAAGTGTGATCTGTGGACCCCTGGGGTTCCTGAGATTCTATCAGAGAGAACATGAGGATTATTTTAACAGTAATATTGTCTTATTCTGTTTGGGCTGCTATAACAAAATACCTTAGGCTGTGCAGCATATAAACAAGAGAAATTTATGTCTCATAGTTCTGGAAGCTGGGAAGCCTAAGCTCAATGCAGATTCAGTGTCTGGTAAGGGCCTGCTATCTGGTTCATAGATGGTACCTTCTTGATGTGTCCTCATACAGTGGAAGGGGCAAAAGGTCTCTCTTGGGCCTCTTTTATAAGGGCACTAATCCCATTTACAAGGGCTCCACCCCTATGATATAGTAATCTCCCAAAGGCCCTATCTCCTAATGCTGTCACTTTGCAGATTAGGATTTTAAGACATATGAATTCAGTGTGTGTGTGCGGGGGTACAAATATTCAGACCATAGCAAATATGAAGAATATTTTGCCTTTTTTCACTGTATTGACATTTGCACTGATGGTGGATAAAACTACTAGTGCAGTGTACCAAATTGTCCTAGTAGTTGTACTCTTCATATTCTCGGGTAGGGGGAACCAATTTTACTTAAGAATGTCCTTGATGTGGCATTCATTTTATTAAATCTTAACCCCTGATTGCATACCTTTTTAACATTATGTATGACAAAATAGGAAGTATACACAAAGCACTTCCGTATGCTGAAATAAGATAGCTGTTTCTAGGAAAAGCACTTGCGCAATTTGTTTGAGTTGTGGGCTGAACTAGCTGATTTTTGCATTGAAC
This sequence comes from Indri indri, assembly GCA_004363605.1. Classification (NCBI taxonomy): domain Eukaryota; kingdom Metazoa; phylum Chordata; class Mammalia; order Primates; family Indriidae; genus Indri; species Indri indri. Next base: position 25,268 of record RJWJ010000912.1, read on the forward strand.
ACATTTTTCCTTGAAAGAACAAGTGAGATAAACTGTGGTTATTTAGACTTGGGTATTTGGCACGCATTTTCTTGAAAATGAATAAAGTGAACCTATCACTTCAAGGAAAACTACTGGCACTATTTGTGGCCAATGAAAAATTTTAGCTTTTCAAATGAGAAATAGAATTTTGGAAAACTTGAATCTGCCACTGTGAGTGTAACAGCTTCCCAAATCTTAGACTTTTCTAATGCAGTTAGTAATTATATTGATATGCATTTTATATTATATAATAAAATGTGCTTATATTTGGAAGCTCTGTGTATCTCAGTGAACTAATATTTTCCAAATGATTAATGCATAATGCTACAAAATCATTTATAGGGAAAAGATCTATTCAAAGGGCAAAGTAGATCAATGAGTTTTAATGTCATTGAATACAAATATTTAGTTGATAAAGTTTCAAATTCTACATCGCAACTAATTTTAAAGAGTCTACCACTTTTAGAGCTTTGGCATAGTATCAAAGAAGAATATACACAATTGTCTAAAAAAGATATTAGAATACCCACTTTTCCAACTATATAACTGCACAAAGTCAGATTTTTTTCATGTATTTTAGCCAAAACAGTGTGTTGCAACAGAATGAATGCAGAAGCAGATATGAGGATCCAGCTGTTTTCTATCAAAACAGACAAAGATTTCTGCCAAAAATGTAAAATAATCTCTTTTCTCACTATTTTTTGTTTTGAAAAATATAATTACTTTCCATAAAAATATGTATGTTATTAATAATAATGGGTTTATTATCACTCGAAAATGAATAAATATTTTGAATGTAACTCAGTTTTAAGTTTTATATGATACATGTTGATAGATATAACCCACATATTGGGGTCCTCAGTAATTTTTAGGAGAGTAAAGTGGTCCTAAGACTAAAAAGTTTGAAAACTACTGCTCTACAGAGACCAACTCCATCATTTTACAGGAAAGTGAAGTGATTAATGAGAGATGTAGCTAGTTAGTTTCAGAGGCAGAGATGGAAGCCCTCTTCTCTGAATCTTACTCTAGTTCTCTCTCCAGTATACCACATTGGTTGAGGGATTGGTAAACTAGTGATATAACTGTATCCTGGTAGATACAGTTACAGTACCAAACAGAAGAGAGAAATACTATATTTTATTCATCTATCCTGTCATCTTCAATCTAATTTCCAAGTCAGAAACATTCTCACTATGCAAACCATGGCAGAAGAGACACTGATAGACAGTGAGCTAAAGTTCCAGTTATTTTATGTACTAAATTGGAAAATCCATAAAATCAGGATCCTTATCTTATATATCTTTGTATTCACTAGGATATTTTTTATATATAGTTAGTTCTCAGTAGTCAGTTGTTGAGTGGATGTTGAATTTTGGGGAAGAATAGATTTATCTGGATATCACCAAATGGCAAGACATAGAATTAATGGGTTAAGTTACAGGAACCCTGGATGGCAAGAATTTTCTAACAATTAATTGTATTAATTGATGCTTAGTAATGGAAGTATCTCATTAGTAATAGTAATGTTCCTTTACTAAAAGTGTTCAAATAGAGGATGGATTCTCCTTTGTCTACTGACGTACCAATGAGGTCTCTTTGAATTCTAGAATTCTATTGTTGTGGTTGTTAGAAGGCAAATCCTTTCTTTTTGAGCTCAAATCTGCCTCTGTGATTTAAAATCAACTTTGAGTTATAACTGACCTACAATAAAGTGCATATATTTCAAATGTACAGTTTGAGTTGTGACATATGTATATACCTGTGAAACCATCACAACATTCAAGATAATAAACATATAAATTACTCCAAAAGATTTTCATGACTCTTTGTGATCCTTCCCTTCCTACCCACATACCTCATCCGCAAGTAACCACTAATCTCTTTCTGTACAGTAGTTTAATTTTCTAGAATTTTATATAAATGAAACCATATGATGTGTACACTTTCTTTATTCTGGCTTCTTTCACTCAGCATAGTTATTTTGAGATTCATCCATGTCGTGGTATTTATCTGTAGTTCATTATTTTCTTGCTCAGTAGAATTCCATTGTATGGATATACTACACTTTGTTGACGGGCATTTAGGTTGTTTCCGGTTTGTGGCTATTAAAGTGAAGCTGCTATGGACTTTTTTTTTGCATTTTAAAATTATTTTATTGAGGTACAATTTACATAAAGTGATATGCACTGATCTTTGGTAAACAGCTGAATTATTTTTTAATAGTTGTACACACATTGGTAACCACTAACCAAGTCAAGATATAAAACATTTCCATTACCCTAGAATGCTCCCTTATGCCCCTTCCTTTTAAATGACTTTTGTGTCTCTGTCTAAAAAATTGTAAATCCCAAGCTTATGAAGATATTATCATATGTCTTCTAGAATATTTATAGTTTCGGAGTTTTTTTATTTCAATAGATTAGGGGGCACAAGTGTTTTTTGTTGTTGTTGTTACATGGATGAATTATATAGTGGTGAAGATCAGGGCTTTTAGTGTATTTAGGTCCATTTGTTCTTATATAAATACCCAATTGTTCCAGTACTGTATATTGAAGAGAAAAATCCCTTTTTTCATTGGATTGCCCTGATGACTTTATTGAAAATCAATTGAATGTATATGTACAGGTCTAGGTTGGAACTCACTAGTGTGTTCTATGGAGCTGTTTGTTTATCCTTATGCCAATATCACACTGTCTTAATTACTTTGAGATTACTTTGATAGCATGAGTCATTCAAACTTCTTCAAGATTATCTTAGCTATTGATTGTATTGGCTATTTATTCCATATAAATTTTAGGTTCATCTTGTCAATTTCTACTAAAAAACCTTTTGAGATTTTGACAGGGATTTTAACAATTCTATAGATCGATTTAGGATCTATTGAAATCTTAAAATTATTGTTTTTTTCAATCCATGAGCACTGTACATTTCTCCATTAATTTAGGTATTCTTTAATTACCTTCAACATAGAGGTCATGTATATCAGTAGTTACATTTCTTCCTATGCATATGATTATTTCTATTCTAAATGGTATCATTTTTTAAAATGTTATTTTTAGTTACTTGTTGCTAAGACATGTAATTCATTTTTATATTTATCTTTTTATTCTAAAATACTGCTAATTTTATTTTCTTATGATATGACTTACATACTGTAAAATTCACCCATTTTATGCATCATTCTGTGATTTTTGACAGAATTATGCAGTAGTGTAAGTGGTCAAGATATAGAACAGCATTGCTAAATTTATTCCTTAGTTCTAGTAGTTATGTCAGTTTCTTTGAATTTTCTATGTATACAATCATATCATCTGCAAATAAAGAGAGTTATACTTTTTCATTTCCAATCCCTATGTCTTTTTGTACTGGCTGCCTTATTGCACTGGCTAGGACCTCCAGTATAAATTTAATAGAAGTGGTAACTGACGACATCCATTTTTTGCTCTATGTCTTTTGAGGAGATATTCATTATTTTGCTATTATGGCAGCTGCATGTTTTCCATAGTTATACTTTACAGATTGAGGTGGTTCTTTTTCATTCCTATTTGCTGAAAATTTTAAGTAATGAATGTTAAATTTCATCAAAAATAATTTGCATCTGTTTAAACAATCATATTGTCAGAAGCTCAGCTGAGCTGCTAGATGTCTTAGTAGCTGATTAAGACAACAAGCCAAAATCACATTAACAGTCAAGCCTTTAATCACTTTCTGTGATTATATAAACAAGAAGCTAAACCAGAGAAAGTGGTGAGGACTCTCCCCACTTCCAGTTACATTTTTCCCCATGGTAGGGTGGATCAGCACAGTCCTGGGGGTCTGGGTCTTTGCGCTGACAAGGGAGCCCCGAACAAAAGGCTCCAGCAGTTTTATGGACCCAGGGACTTGGGGGAGGAAGAAGGAGAAGAGTAGGAGTGGAAAAGTATCCAGTACTGAGTCAGAGTGGAAAAAAGTGTCTTCAAGGTTTTCTCCCACTTCCTTTGCTATGAACATTTGTGAACAAGTCTTTGTGTAGACATATGCTTTCATTTTTCTTGGGTAAATATCAAGGAATGGAATTGCTGGGTTGTATCCGAAGTCTATTTTTAACTTTACAAGAAACTGCCAAATTGTTTTTCAAAGTGGTTGTACCATTGTACATTCCATCAATGTATGAAAGTTATAGTTATTCCTCTTCCTCACTTGTATTTGATATTGTCACTCTTTTACATTTTAGCTATTTTGATGTCTTGATATGTCATTGTAGTTTTCTTATAGTCACCTTTTTATTTATATTCAGTAAAATTCACTATCTTCGATGCACTGTTCTATGAGTTTTGATAAAAGCTTTACAATCTTGTAACCACTACCATAATCAAGATTTAGAGCAGTTCCATCACCTCAAAATGTTTCCTCATGTTGCTCTTTGTAATTAACCCTTCCATCTACACACAGTTCCAGTAATCACTCATCTATTTTCTGTTCTTATAATTTTACCTTTTTCATAGATGCCATATAGATTGAATCATTCAGTATGTAACCTTTTAAATATAGTTTTTTTCCTCTTAGCATAATACATTTGAGATCCATCGATCCATGCATCAGTACAGACATTTCTTCTTTGTTTTCTTATGATCAAGTGGTAAGAGCTCTTCATGCATTCTGAATACAATATCTTCATTTGATACATACACATCATGTGAGTATGTTATCCCATTTGGTGACTTACCTTTTCGTTTCCTTAACTATAATTTTCAGAGAATAAAAGTTTAATTCTGACACAGTTAAGTTTGTCTTTTTTTACGGTTATGGCTTTCTGTGTTCTTTATAAGAAATCTTTGACTACCCCAAGGTCACCAAGATTTTCTTCCATATTTGCTTCTAAAAGTTTTTTATAGTTTTAGCTTTTCATCCATTTTGTTATTTTGTGTATGGCATTTGGTAAGAGCACTTGTTCAAATTTTTTTCCATATGTTTAGCTCTAGCACCATTTATTGATAAAACTACCCCTTCTCCTTGGAATAGTCTTCCCCAAGGGATGAATTACCTTGATACCTTTATTGTGTGGGTCTATTTTGCATTCTTATCTGTTCCATTGATCTATATGTCTATCCTTATGCCAATACCACAGTGTCTTCATTACTGTAGTTTTATAATAAGGCTTGAAATCAGATAGTACAAGTTCTCCAAATTTGTTTTTCTTTTTAAAATTTTTGGGTCTTTTCTTCCTCCTCCTCCCTTTGAATTTCTATTTAAATTTTACAGTCAGCTTGTCAATTTGTACAAATAAAACTCCTGGGATTTTGAATGAGATTATATTTAATCTATGGGTCATTTTTGGGAATATTGATGTCTTACCAGTATTCAGTGTTCTGATAAATGAACGTGGCATATCTTTCCATTTAATAAGATCTTAAATTTCTCTCAGCAATATTTTGTACTTGTGGTATATAGATCTTATATGTACATTAGTAAATTTATCCCTAAGCATTCATGTATTTTAATAGTGTTATAAATGGCATTGTATTTTATTTTCTATTTTCAATTGTTTATTGTTAGTGTATAGAAATGCAATTGATTTTTTCTATTGACCTGTACACCGTGATCTTGCTAAATTATTTCTAGTAACTCTTTTAGGGATTCTTTAGAATTAACTACCTACATGATTATCTTTTCTGTGAATTAAGATAGATTTACGTCTTCCTTTCTAGTCTGCATACTCCCTTTTTTCCTTATCTTATTGTATTAATTAGGCCTTTAGGAGAATGTATAATGTAAGTGTTGAGACCACAGTCCCCTGCTGCCTTTTCCCAATGTTTGAAAAAATTTGCTTCACATATTTTGTACAGTTTGCTAGTTGTTTATAGCAAAAGGGCAAGTCCAGTAGTAATTATTCCAACATAGTCTGCATTTAGTTTTTCGATATTTATAAATAACAATGCTGTGAACATTTTTGAACATGTCTTTGCATTTCAGATTATTTCCTTTTGACAGACTTCTAAAACTAGATATTGTCATCTGTAACATATATTTGTATCTATCTTCTTGTATAGTTAAACATATAGTGTGAGTTTCCTCAAGAGCAGTGATCATATTTCATACTTCATATTTCATACTTCTTCTGTGCCTTGCATCTTCTAGTAGACAGCCTTTTTCATTAGATTAATGGAAAATAAAGTTTTCATGATTAATTTTCTCATACCCAGAATATCCCTTTCATTATAGGATAGCAATATTTCTGATCTTGCCTGCAAAGTTTAAAGGAAAACTGGGATCATCGCCATAGTTTTTATTTCCTATTACTTTATTTAACTGTTTTCTTTCTCTTTGTTGTAGGAAACAAGAAATGAAACTATATGTAGGTCTCAGCTTTGGCCACTGATAAAAAATATTTTAGAAAAAAAAGTTCCATTTATTTTGATATGACAATGACTGTTTTCCTAACTTTACTTCATTTTGACTTAACTGCGTAGGCTAATGGTTGAACCTGATCCTGTGGGAAATGGCCTTATACGTTTTGAGTTCATTTGAGTTAATTTAGTTTCAGGAAGCCTTCTGAAATACGGAGCATTTATGTAAACTTTAGTATCCCTTCTGAGTAGTTTTCCTAGCTGGCTATGAAGAAGCCAATTTGCCATACCTCTAAGTTGATGTTAATTTTCATTACTTTGTTTCAAAATAAAAGGATCAATTCCTTTTACATTGTGATTTTAAAAATTAAGCTATACATTTTTCTCAGATGTGGGTATGTTAAAGGTTTTAACAGTCTGACAAAATTAATCCCCCTAAGTTATGGATTTCCTCATTCTCCACTCTCTCCACACCCTAAATATACTTTATACATGTTGGAAGAAGAGAAATAATAGCTTTTTTTCATCCAGTTCTTATGGTCACCTGAGTTCCTGGGTCTTTAATATTTAAAAATATTTTTTATTCAGAGTGAAGGTACTCAAGTTATAGGAATTTGCTTAACAGTGAATAAATTCATTCTCAGCACTAACCTTTCTCAATTATATTTGCCTGCTTATATTTTACAGCCTGTTTAGGTATTTCATTTTTCTCCACAGTTGCAGTAAAGACTTCCTTTTATTATAGCACAAGCTTATTAGACCTTATCACAGCCTTTATGCCTTCATTTGCATATACCATATAATGGGAAAAAAACACAGACAAATGTTACAAAATAACAAGTGAGATCAAACTGAAAAAGGTCACCTTTCTTAGAGGCTGAACAAGATGTTCATCTTCAGGGACTTGGATTTTCTTTTCTTGACTAATTTGACTGCCACGTTTGAATTTGCAGATTGACAACCTTTATATGAAAAACATGGGCATATAAGCTATCTGTATCCTAGTAGATTTTCATACCCATATTCTCATTTTTTTCTCCACACCATGATGCCCGGATAAGAAAGGGAGGCATCCTTTTTCCTGAGATGGTTAAATTGTTGTAATTTGAAATTGGTAATATTGTAAAAAACAAAGGTGGGTTCAAATCAGGTCCTTCCGATTTTCATGAGGTATTGTACAGATTATATTACATAGTGTTTCTTTTAAAATCAGGTTCTGTTTAAATTTGGAACAACTGAAAATAAAGGTAAGGGGAATTAAATTATTCCAGATTATAATCTCTTGAGTTTTGTTTGCATGTCTACTTTTTCATTTGTATTTTTACTTTATAGTACTTAAAAATTCTGTAAAGATTTTTAGTGGGTTTAAACATTGATAGAATGGGAAAGTATTATGAAAGACAAGAGTATAGACATAAGTTCTCATTAAATCACAATTAATGGAAATATGTACTCATACGAACACTAACTTTGTTCTTTTGGGGTAGAATACTCTGGAACCTAACGTTTCATCTCTTTTCCTTACCATTGTCCTTAAAAATGCAGCATCAGCCTAAACATGAGTTTTTAAAATATTAACATAAAACTTCTCTATGACAAATGTTCATTCAAAATTAAAGGGAGAAATAGATTTAGAGTATAATATATACTAATATAAAATACTGCTGGTGAGATTATGGATCATTTTTTCTTGTATGAATTTTCTTAGTCATCCACAGTAAATGTCTATTGCTTTTACAATAAAAATGTTTTATAAACATTGAATATTAGTTTAAGGTTGTATATTTCAACGTTTTTTGGATTTAAACAATTTAACAACATATATTACAGTTAGTTTTTATGACATCATTGTGTTAAAGGAAAAGAAGGCTAGATGAATTAATAAAAAACTAAAACAGGGTTTTATTATTTTAATAAATATTTCAGGTAAATTTTAGACTTTTTCTTTACTTACCTTTCTTAAAGTAGAACTTCAGTGGTTTTTTTTTCCCAAGTAAAAATTCCAGAGACTGCCAGAATAAACCTAATGCCAGTAATAATTCTATTATTGAATACAATGAAGAGGAGTCATTTTTAATTTGTATGTACTCCTTTTCCTATAAAGTATAACATGTATTATCCTTCTCTTTCCCCCCACTGAATGACAAACAGCTTTCCACTTTCCATTTACCAACATTAAGAAGAGGGATTTTAAGAATGCTTTTCCACTTATATTCGGGGTGAAATGTGCAATATATGTATGAAACCTGTGATTTTATTTTTAAGGTCTTGTTAATGTATCAAGAACCTTTAGATAAACTGACACAGAGTTGCCATAAAATATAAATTCCTTCCTGGTAAAAAAGGAAGAACTTTAAACCTTTAAATTTTAATCTAATGTTTCTAGTTGAAATAGGAATATTAAAGATTTTTAAAATATATAGTAACTCTAAAAAATACTTCAAGAAAGTGTCTTAGCATTTAATTACTTATAAGTATTATAATTTATTCCAAAGCCTTAATAAAATCAAATTTTTACTAGTTTATGCTGCGTCTCAATATTAATTGAAAATATTGGGTCATATTACCTCTTACTCTCCCAATCTCCCGCCCAGCGTGTAACTCTCCTGAGGAAGAAAATTGTATCAACCTCAGTGAGTATTTGAGAATTGATTCCATAGCCAAGGTGGAGGAGAGGTTGTTGTGGGAGGGAGATATGCTTATAGGGTTTGTATTGCTGAGAGGATGTAGATTTTCTGGTTCTGTATGGAAGGTGGTATAGATGAATGCAGTTGGGAGAAATGAGAGTGGCATCCTATTAGGCATGTGTTGCCCTTCCTCTTTTAGGATTCTGCACATCTCTTAGTCATTTCTTTGTTAGGTAGTCCAAGTGTAATGGGGAGGACATTTGTCTTCACAATATTGCCTTAGCATAATACACTATCACAGCAAATTATCAGGAAGAGCAGATTTTGGAATTTAGACTAGACTATATTACTGGGGTAAAGAGAATGCCAGAGAGTTTATCCTGGGCACCAAAGGATGAATAATTGGAAAGATGGAGTGCTTTAGAATTCTGGTGTTATTTGGCAATAGGTAGGACAGATCCTTTCTTTTTATGGCAGTACAAAGCTCCTGTAATAGCTTGCTCTATAGTTACTATGGCACCATACTGTAACGGTTTAGATTAGAGCATGGGCATTGACGTCAGGCTTGATTTATGTTGAGACTCTTCCACCTACTAAGTAGGGTAATATTGTTGTCCTAAAGTGTCTTAATTCCTGGCATAGAGTGTTTAATATGTGATAATTGTAATTTTCCACAGGATCTGTAGTGTTCTCTTTCAATATAATTTAGTTCTATCTTAGGCCTAGGAATTTGTTTTCCTTTCTGATCTGCTTTCTTCATCTCTTGAGTTTTACCACAGAAGGGAAAGATGTCTTAGAAACACTTTTTAAGTTTATTTCCAGAGGTATTGGCTAGACATAATGTCAGTTATATGCATATACCAATGTTTGATAAATTAAAACCAGATATAATCCCTAGAATAGCATTATCTGATTAGAGATGAAATGGTCCCGAGAGAGACAGGAAAATGGGGAAGTGGGAGTACTTGTAAAGAGAAAATTAGAACTATAGTGTAAACAAGAAAGATGGTTTATCTGTAGCTGTAGGGAACAACTGTTAAAACTATTTTGCCCATTTTGATTTCCTAGGACGTGTTTTAAGATTTTTAATGAAATTACTAAACTATTTACTGGGTTGAATTAAATATTTAAATAATTGCAGTATAGATATGTATGCATGTATATTAACTGTATGTTTGTTATACTGCTACTAATTTCAGGGTTCCTTCTCACCCAAAGGAAATCTAAATAAATACTTAGAATATTTCAGTAAATACAGCATGCCATTTAGCAAATTTAAGGGAACAAGTGAATAACTTAGCTATTCCAACAATGTTTTGCCTCCGCATTCCTTGGCGCAAACAGGGACCTCGGTGAAGCGTCCCTCATGGGAGTTGCCTGGGGAAATCTTACTGAAGAAGTCCAGGTCCCAATTCAGTCTCCCCTCCCTTCTGTTCTTTTAAAAATCAACTTTATCAAGGTATAGTTTACATACAATAAAATGTACATTTTAAGTGTACAATTTAATAAGTTTTGACAAATGTGTACACCCATGATATTGAACAGTTTTATCACCCCAAAAAGTTTTTTGGTTTTCCTTCTTGGTAAGTATTACTCTATCTCTGTACCCTGGAAGCCACTGATCTGTTATCTGTCACTATGAATATTTGCATACAAGTCATCTTGTGCATATAATTTTCATTTCTCTTAGGTGAATGCAAAAGAATAGAATTGCTGGGCCATGTAAGTGTCATGTATTTAACCTTCCAAGAAACTGCTGAAATATTTGCCAAAGTATTTGTACTATTTAATCCCACAGTGGTATATAGAATCTTTTTAATTACGGCCATCCTAGTATTATGAAATGACATCTCATTGCCGTTTTAATTTGCATTTTCCTGATGTTGAGCGTGTTTTGTGTGATTATTGGCCATTCAGATATCTTCTTTTGGGACTTGTCTTCTCAAATCTTTGCCTATTTTTAAAAAAATTGGATTGCTTTTCTTCTTATAATTGTAAGAATTCTTTATATATTCTGAATGCAAATTCTTACACTTGTATGTTATACACACACATACACAGAGTTTTTTTTCCATTCTGTGGGTTGTATTTTCTTTTTATTAACAATATTAAATAGTAATTAATCAGTAATTAAAATAATTAGCTGAATTTCTAAATTTTAATGAAGTCCAGTTTATCCTTTTTTCTTTTATCTTTATTGCTTTTAGCATCATGTATAAGAATCCTTTAACTACAGTAAAATTTTAAATTTTGCCTGTTTTCTTCTAGATGTTTGATACTTTTAGCTTTCGATACATTTATAGTTATTTGGGTGCAGTGGGAGGTAAGGGTACTGTTTTATTTTTTTTAAATTTATTGAGATGAAATTCGCATAACATGAAATTAGCCATTTAAAAGTAAACAATTCAGTGGCATTTAGTGCATTCACCGTATCGTACGACCACCACTTCTATCTAATTCCAAACATTTTTATTGCTCCAAAATAAAATCTAGTACTCAAGTAGTTTCTCCCCATTCTACCCTCCCTATCGCCTAGAAACCACCAACCTGCATTCTGTCTGTATGGATTTACCTATTCTAGATATTTCATATAAACGGAATCGCACATTATGTGACCTTTTGTGTCTGACTTCTTTCACTTAACATAATGTTTTCAAGGTCCATCTTTGTTGTACCGTGTATCAGTACTTCATTCCTTTTAATGACTCAATTTTGCATTTTATGGATATGCATTTTATTTGTTCATTCATTCATCCATTGTTGGACATCTGGGCTGTTTCCACCTTTTATCTGTTGTGAATAGTGCTGCTAGGAACGCGAGTGTACGTGTATTTGTTTGACTACCTGTTTTTAATATTTAGGGGTATACACCTTGGTGGTGTCATATGGTAATTCTATCTTTAAGCTTTTAAGGAACCGCCAACCTATTTTCTATGGTGGCTGAAACATTTTACATTCTCCTCAGCAGTGTATATGTGTTCCAATTTCTCCACATTCTCACCAACACTGCATATTTTCTGTTTTTTTAAAAAAATTTCAGTTTTAATTTTTTTTTACTGGGGCCATCCTAATTTTTATGGCATGGTTCTTCATTGTGGTTTTGATTTCCATTTTCTTAATGACTGATGATGTTAAGCATCTTTTTGTGTGCTTCTTGGCCATTTATGTATCTTCTTTGGAGAAAAATCTATTCAAGGCCTTTGCCCATTTTTAAATTGGGCTGTTTGTCTTTTCGTTGTTGACTTGTAAGAGTTCTTTGAACATCCTGAATGTTAGATAAATACATAATATGCAAATTTTCCTCCCATTCTGTAGGTTGTCTTTTCACTTTTGTGATAATGTCCTTTTACGCACAAACATTTTAAATTTTCATAAAGTCCAATTTATCTATTTTCCTTTGTTGTTTGTCCTTTTTGTGTCATACCTGCAAGACGATTGCCAAATCCAAGACCATGAAGATTTACCACTATGTTTTCTTATGTAAGTTTTATGGTTTTAGCACTTATATTTAGGCTGTTGCTCCATTTTGAAATAGGTTTTATAAATGGAGTAAAGTAGAGGTCCAACTTTATTCCTTTGCATGTGGATATCCAGTTGTCTCAGCACTATTTGTTAAAGAGACTGTAACTTCCCCTATGAATAGCGTAGGCACCCTTGTTAAATATCAACTCATCATAGCGATATGGATTTATTTCTGGACTTTCAATTCTATTTCAATGGCTAGGTTTATCCTTATGCCAAAACCTCATTGTTTTGATTATTGTAGCTTTGTAGTAAGTTTTGAAACCAGGAAGTATGAGTCCTCCGATTTTGTTTTTCTTTTTCCAGATTGTTTTGGCAATTTGGGCCCCTTATAGTTCCATGCGAATTTGAGGATTGACTTTACCATTTCTGCATGAAAGGCTGTTGCGATTTTGATAAGGATTTCATTGAATCTGTAGATGGCTTTGGGTAGTATTGCCATCTTAACAATATTACATTAAGTTGTTCAGTTTAGGAACACAGGCTGTCTTTTCATTTATTTAGGTCTTTAATTTTTTTCATCAATGTTTTCTAGTTTTCTGTGTGCATGTTTATCACCTCCTTGGTTGTATTTATAACTAAGTATTTTATTCTTTTGGATGGTATTGTAAATGGAATTGTTTTCTTAATTTCCTTTTCAGGTTTTTCATTGTGGTCGTATAGAAACAAAACTGATGTTTGCATTTTGATCTTGTACCGTAGAACTTTGCTGAATTTGTTTATCGTAATAGCTTTAGTAGTTTGTGGATTTTTTAAGACTTTCCGTATACAGGTTGAGTATCTGTTATCTGAAATGCTTGTGACCAGAAATGTTTCAGATTTTAGACTTTTTCAAATTTTGAAATATTTGCATATACATAATAAGATATCTTGGGGATGAGACCCAAGTTTAAACATGAAATTCATTTATGTTTCATATACATCTTCACATAGTCTGAAGGTAATTTTATAAAATATTTTTAATCATTTGAGGCATGAAACAAAGTTTTGACTACAGCCTGTCCCATGAGGTCAGTTGTGGAATTTTTCCACTTGTAGCATCATGTCATCACTCAAAAAGTTTTGGATTTTAGAGCATTTTGAATTTTGGATTTTCAGATTAAGGATGCTCAACCTGTATGAAATCATATCTACAAAGAGAGATGGGTTTACTTCTTCCTTTCCAATTTGGATTCCTTTTACATCTTTTTCTTGCCTAATTATTCTAATAGGCTAAAACTTCTAGTACTGTGTTGAATAGAATTGGCAAAGGTGAGCATCCTGTTTTGTTCCTGATCTTATAGGAAGAGAATTTTTCACCTTTGAGTATTGAGTTAGCTGTGGGTTTTGCATAAATGCTTTTTATCATGTTGAGAAATTTCCTTTCATTCCTGGATCTGAACACATTTATCGTGAAAGGTTTGTTGGATTTTGTCAAATGCTTTTTTCTTTATCAGTTGAGATAATCATGTGTTTTCCCCTTTATTCTATTAATGTGGCATATTGCATCAATTAGTTTTCTTATGTTGAACCACATTCCATTCCTGGGATAAATCTCATTTGGTGTCAGTGTGTAATTCTTTTACCATGGTGTTGCATTGGGTTTGCTAACACTTTTTTTGAGGTTTCCTGCATCAATTTTTATAGGGGATATCGGTCTCTAATTCTCTTTTCTTTAACATCTTTGTCTTTGATATCAAAATAATACTAATTTTATAGAATGAGTTAGCTAATGTTCTTTCCTCTTCGATTTTTTTGGCAGAGGGTGAGAATAGTTGGTATTAAATTTTCAAAATTTTTCATAGAATTCACTAGTGAAGCTATCCGGTTATGGACTTTACTTTGTTATTAGGTTTTTGCTCACTGATTCAATGTCTTTACCTGTTATAAATTTGTTCATATTTTCTATTTCTTGAGTTACTTTTGGTAATTTGTATGTTTCTAGAAATTTGTCAATTTCCTCTGTTGATGTACAGTTGTTCATAGTATTCTCTTCTGTATTTCTGTAAGGTTAGTAGTAATGTCCCCATTTTCATTTCATTTTATGTTTCATTTTCTATTTCAGTTATTTGTATCTTCTCACTTTGTTTTTTAGTTTAGCTAAAGATTTGTCAGTTTTGTTGATCTTTACAGAGAACCAACTTTTGGTTTCATTGATTGTCTCCGTTGTTTTTCTATTTTCTGTATCATTTATCTCCACTCCAATCTTTATAAGTTCCTTCCTTTTGCTAGCTTTGGGTTTAGTTTGCACTTCTTTTTCTAATTCTTAAGGTGTAACGTTAGCTTATTGATATGAGATCATTCCCCTTTTTTCAGGTAAGCATTGACTTCTATAAATTTCCTTGTGACTATGCTCTTTACTACATCCCATAATTTTGGTATGTTGGGTTTTTATTTTCATTCTTCTCTAAGTATTTTCTAATTTATTTTGCAATTTCTCCTTTGACCTATTGATTGTTTAAGAGTTGTTGTTACTTAATTTCTACGTATTTGTGAATTTTCCAGCTTTCCTCTTTTTATCAATTTGTAGCTTCATTCCATTATGGTTAGAGATGCTATTTTGTATGATTTCAGGTTTTAAATATTTATTGAGATTTGTTTTGTGGCCTAACATATATTCTGTCTTAGAGAATGTTCCACATGCACTTGAGAAGAATGTGTATTCTGCTGTCGTGTGGAGTAGTTTATATATGTCTATGTGTTTAGGTTTATGGCATTCTTCAAGATTTCTATTTCCTTATTGGTCCTCTGTCTAGATGTTTTATCTGTTATTGAAGTCTCCAACAATTATTATAGAACTGTCTATTTCTTTCTTTAATTCTGTCAACATTTGCTTCATATATTTGGGGGCTCAGTTGTTTGGTGTATTTATAATTGTTATATATTACTGATGATTTCCTTTTTTCAATATATAATATTGCTCTCTATTTCTTATAACAGGGGTTACTTAAAGTCTAGTTTGTCTGATATTGCTGTAATAAGCCACCCCAGCTCTCTTTTGGTCATCGTTTGCATGGGATATCTTTTTCCTTTCTTTAAATTTCAACCTATTTGTATCTTTGTATCTAAAGTGAATTGCTTGTAGAAAGCATATAATTGAGTCATATTTTCTTATCCATTCTGTTAGTCTCTGCCTCTGATTGGAGAATTTAATCTATTTACATTTAAAGGAATTACTTATGAGGATGGACTTAGTTCTGCCATTTTGGTATTTGTTTTCCGTATGCCTTATACCTTTTTTGCTCCTCACTCCCTCCATTAATCTCTTTTATGTTTGATTTTTGGTATTGTATCATTCTGATTCCCTTCTTATTTTCTTTTATATATACAGTCATGTGCCATGTAATGACATTTTGGTCAACAGCAGATATAACAGTGGTGCATATATAACAGTGGTCCCAAAAGGTTATAATACTGTATCTTTACTGTACCTTTTCTATGTTTAGGTATGTTTAGATACACGAATACTTGCTATTGTGTTCCAATTGCATACAGTACTCAGTACAGTAACATGCTGTACAGTTTTATAGCCTAGGAGCAATATAGCCTAAGTGTGTAGTAGGTTTGTGTAAGTACCATTTTGGTTTGTGTAAGTATACATTGTGATGTTTACACAATGATGACGTCACCTAACACTTCATTTTTCAGAGTGTATCCACATTGTTAAGCAATACACAACTGTATATTTTACATAGTTTCTTAGTAGTTATCATGGATATTAAAATTAACATCCTAAATTTATGACAATCTAATTTGAATTGATACCACATTAGTGTATCAATAGTATGCAAAAACTCTGCTTCTATTTCCATCTCTCTTCCATTTATGTTGTTGTTGTCACAAGTTATATCTTTATATATTGTTTTCCACTAACATATTTATAATTATTTTTATACATTTGGCTTTTAAGTTATATAGGAAATTAAAAGAAGAGTTATAAATAAAAATATAATATAGTGGCTTTTATATTTACCTATGTAGTTACCTTTACGATCTTTATTTCTTTATGTGGGACTGAGTTACTTTCTAGTGTCTTTCAGACACTTGAAGAAATTGCTTTAGCATTTCTTATGGGGCAGGTTTTCTGACAATAAACTCCTCAATATTTGTTTATGTCTTAATTTCTCTTTCCTTTTTGAGGGATGATTTTGCCAGAAGTCTTGATTGATAGTTTTTGTTTTCTTCTAGCACTTTAAATGTGTCATCCCATTGCCTTCTGGCCTCCGTGGTTTCTGATGAGAAATTAGCAGTTAATTTATTGAGGAAATCTTAGCTGTGATGAGTTATTTCTTTCTTGTAGCTTTGAAAATTCTCTGTCTTTGTTGACAGTTTGATTATAGTGCATCTTGATGTGGATCTCCTTGAGGTTATCCTACCTGTAGTTCATTGAGCTTCTTGAATGTATAGATTCATGTTTTTCATCTTATTTGGGAAGTTTTCTGGTACTATTTCTTTAAATATTCTTTCTAAGCCTCCTGTCTCTCTCTTCTCTGAGCCTCCCATAATGCATATTTGGTCTGCTTCATAGGGTCCTACAGTTTCCCTAGATTCTGTTCAGTTTTCTTTTTTCTTTTTTACATGGCCTGGACAATAGTTCATGCTCAATTTTCTTTATTCTTTTCTTTCTGTCTCAGACTAGATAATTTTAATTGTCCTATCCTCAGATTACTGATTTGTTTCTTTTGCTTGCTAAAATCTGCCATTGAATCCCTCTCGTAAAGTTTCCATTTCAAATATTGCAATTTTTAGGTATGAAATTTCTATTTAGTTCCTTTCTATAATTTCTATGTCTTTTCTTGATATTTTCATTTTGTTCATATATTGTTTTTCCTTTAGTTTCCTGTGGTTTCCTTTAGTTCTTTCTCCATGCTTTTCTTTAACTCTTTTAACTTATTTAAGACAGTTGTTTTAAAGTCTTTATCTAGTAAGGCCAATGTCTACACTTCCTCAGGGATGATTTCTGCCAATTTACTTTTTTACTTGTTTCTTTGTAAGATTTGTAATTTTTTGTTAACAGCTGGTCATTTGAATATTTTAATAGGGTAAATATGAAAATAAAATTCTTGCCCTGCACCAGAGATTGCTGTTGTTTATTGTTGAGGGATGTAGCTGTCCATTTGTTTAATGACTTTTTCAACCTATTTTTGCAAAGAGCATATTCCTTGTTAGGTCTTGTACTGAAGTCTGTGCTCATTTAACTTGTATTTAGATATTGTTTTGATAAAGATTTCCTTGAATGCCAAAACCAATAAAAGAGAGAGAAAAAAAGGATAATGAAAGGAAGAAAGAAGAAATAAAATCTTATCTCTCCTTTTTGGTACATTGACTTTGTATTGGGGTTCTTTAACACCTAGCCAGGTGATTTGTAGTCAGCCTGGAGATCAGCTAGAGGTGAGAGCGTAGGGTTTTCTCAGGTCTTTCCTGAGCATGGGTCCTCTCCTATGCATATGTCTGGCTTTTTACATTCCTCAATATACAGGGTACTTTTCATTGCTTTATTTTCCCAAAGAAGCTCTCTTCTCAGCTTTTCTTCCCAGGCTTTTTGGGGCTCTATTGTATGCTTCACCTGTAATCTTTTGCTGCAGGCAGTTAACTGCATGTTGTTCTTTTACCTTACAGTGTTTTCCAACAATGACCACTGCTCTTCTTTTCCTAAGTTAGGCAAAACAAAGACAAGTGCCTTGTATCTGTATTTAGGTAGTCCCCAGACAGGCTAGAATAGACAGACAATTATTTAGGAACTAAGTCTGCTCTGCTTTCTCTGCAACCAGAGACAAAGGTCCCACACTGTGAACATAGCTGCCCTCTTTAAGACTGCCACTGAGCTGGAGAAGCAGCTGGGGAAGGGCAAGGAAAAACACAACGGACCTTTCCTACTATTTTTAAGTTGCATTTTTATTGATTCAATATTTGCTTGATTGGCGTAAACCTTGAATTATTTTCCAGAGTTCTGTCAAAGTGGGTTCTGATGGGTCCTGTTTGATTTTTAATTTTTCTGTAGAGGCACAGGTGCTTAGAGTTGCTACTGAACCACTTTCACTGATGTTCAAATTTTTAAAACATGGATATGCAATTGCTGTTGCACTGTTTTTCGAAAAGATGATACTTTTTCTATTGAGTTACATTTTCACCTTTGTTGCAAGTCAATCAGCCGTATATGTGTGAATCTGTTTCTGGGCCATCCACTGTGTTTTGTTGATTTATATGTCTGTCCTTATGCCAGTACCACATAGTCTTAATTACCGTAGGTTTACAGTAAGACTTTAAATCAGGCAGTGCAAATTTGTTTTAACTATTAAAACTTTATTGTGTTTTTTTTTAAATTTTTTTTTTATTTCAGCATATTACAGGGGTACAAATGTTTAGGTTACATATATTGCCTTTGCCCCACCTGAGTCAGAGCTTCAAGCGTGTCCATCTTCCAGATGGTGCACACCACACCCATTAGCTGTGAATGTACCCATCCCTTCCTCCCCACTCCCATCTGTCTGACACCCGATGAATGTTACTACTGTATGTGCACATTAAGTGTTGATCAGTTAATACCAATTTGATGGTGAGTACACGTGGTGCTTGTTTTTCCATTCTTGTGATACTTCACTTAGTAGAATGGGTTCCAGCTCTATCCAGGAGAATACAAGAGGTGCTAGATCACCATCGTTTTTTGTGGTCGAGTAGAACTCCATGGTATACATATACCACATTTTATTAATCCACTCATGTATTGATGGGCACTTGGGTTGTTTCCACATCTTTGCAATTGTGAATTGTGCTGCTATAAACAGATGTCTTTTTTATAGAATGTCTCTTGTTCCTTTGAGTAGATGCCCAGTAATGGGATTGGTGGATCAAATGGTAGTTCTACTTGTAGCTCTTTGAGGTATCTCCATATTACTTTCCACAGAGGTTGTACTAGTTTGCAGTCCCACCTTATTGTGTTTTTGTATAAATTTTGGAAATAGTTTGTCAGTTTCTGAAAAGTCTACTGGGATCTTGACTGTGTGTACATTTAATCTTTTGATCAATTCACATTAACAATATTGAGTCTTTTTCTATTTTTATTTTCTTTTTAATTGACAATAATTGCGTATATTTATGGGGAACAAAGTCATATTTTGATACATGTATATGATGTGGAATAATCAAATCAGAGTAATCAGCATATCTATCTCAAGTATTTTGCATTTCTTTGGTGAAAATATTTAAAATCCTTTCTTTCAGCTATTTTGAAACATGCAATATATTATTATTAACTATAGTCACCTTGCTTTGCAGTAGAACATCAGAGCTTATTTATCTATTTAATCTAACTGTAACTTTGTACCCATTGACTAACATCTCTCCTTCTCCTGTCCGCCCCCCACCAGGAACACCCAACTTCTGATAGCTACCACTCTACTCTCTACTTATATGACTTTGATATTTTTAGATTGCCATGTAAGTGAGATCATATGGTATTTGTCTCTCTGTCCCTGGCTTATTTCACTTAACATAACGTCCTCTAGGTTCTTCCATGTTGTCACAAATAACAGAATTTCCTGGTTTTTTTTAAATGTCAGAATAGTATTCCAGTGTGTGTGCGCGTGTGTTTGTGTTTGTATGTGTGTATGTGTGTGTATATCTCAAATTTTTTAATCCATTCATCCCTTGATGAACACTTAGGTTGTTTCCATATTTTGGCTATCGTGAATAATGCTGCCATGAAAATGGGAGTGCAGACATCCCTACAGCATGCTGATTTCATTTCCTTTGGGTATATACTCAATAGTGGGATTGCTGGATCATATGGTAATTCTATTTTTAGTTTTTTGAGGAACATCCCTACTGTTTTCCAAAGGGGCTGTACTAATTTACAATACCACTAACAGTATATAAAGATTCTCTTTTCTCCACATCCTCATATTCATCAGCACTTGTTTTCTTTTATCTTTTTGATAATAGCCAATCCAACAGATGTGAGGTGGTATCTCATTGTGGCTTTGATTTGTATTTCTCTGATGATTAGAGATGTTGAGCATTTTTCATATGTCACTTAGCCATTCGTATGTCTTCTTTTGAGAAATGTCTATTTAGGTCCTTTGAATACACATTCCTTATGTTGTTTGTGGTGATTCTTGTGTAAACAAACCTACTGCGCTGTCAGTCATATAAAAGTATAGCACATACAATTATGTACAGCTGCAGTCCCCAACCCCAGGCCATAGACCAGTACCGGTCCGTGGCCTGTTAGGAACCAGGCTGCACAGCAGGAGGTGAGTGGCAGGCAAGTGAGTGAAGCTTCATTGTATTTACAGCCGCTTCCTATCACTCCCATCACTTCCTGAGCTCCAACTCCTGTCAGATCAGTCACTGTTTCCCATCACCCCCAGATGGGACCATCTAGTTGCAGGAAAACAAGCTCAGGGCTCCCACTGATTCTGCATTATGATGAGTTGTATAATTATTTCATTATATATTTACAGTGTAATAATAATAGAAATAAAATGTACAATAAAGGCGTGAATCATCACCAAACCATCCCCCCTCCCCTCCCAGTCTATGGAAAAATTGTCTTCCATGAAACCAGTCCCTCGTGCCAAAAAGGTTGGGGGCTGCTGATGTATAATACATAATGCTTGATAATAAACAACGGTGTTATTGGTTTATGTATTTACCATACTATACTTATTATTATTTTAGAATGAACTCCTTCTACTTATAAAACAAAAAAAAAGTTAACTGTTAAGCAGCCTCAGGCGGGTCCTGCAGGAAGTATTCCAGAAGAAGGATGTTGTTATCCTAGGAGATGACAGCTCTATAACTCCATGCAAGTTATTGCCCCTGAAGACCTTCCAGTGGGAGAAGATGTGGAGGTGGAAGAAAGTGATATGGATGATCCTGACCCTGTGTAGACTTAGGCTAATGTGTGTGTTTGTGTCTTGGTTTTAACAAAAAAGTTTAAAAAGTAAAACAATTAAAAAATTAGGCTGGGCATGGTGGCTCATGCCTGTAATCCTAGCACTTTGGGAGGCTGAAGCAAAGGAATCACTTGAGGCCAGGAGTTGAAGACCAGCTTGAGCAACATAGCAAGACAGCATAGCAAGACCCAGTCTGTACAAAAAATAGAAAAATTATCTGGGCATAGTGGTGCATGCCTATGGTCCCAGCTAGTTGGGAAGCTGAGGCAGCGGAATTGCTTGAGCCCAGGAGTTTGAGGTTGCAGTGAACTGTGATGATGCTGCTGCACTCTAGCCTGGACAACAGAGCAAGACCTGTCTTAAGAAAAAAAATTAAAAATTAAAAAACCGAAGAAAGGTGAGAATAAGGATATAAAGAAAGAAAATATTTTTGTACAACTGTGCAATGTTTTTGTCTTTTAAGCTAAATGTTATTGTAAGAGTCAAAAACTTAAAATAATTAAAAAGTTTATAAAATAAAAATGTTACAGCAAGCTAAGGTTAATTTATTATTGAAGAAATAAAATATTTCTATAAATTTAGTGTATCCTAAGTGTTCAGTGTTTATAAAGTCTTCAGTGTACAGTAATGTCCCAGGCCTTCACATGCCCTCACCACTTACTCACTGAATCACCTAGAGCAACTTCTAGTCCTGCAAGCTCCATTCATGGTAAGTGCCCTATACAGATATACCATTTTTTATCTTTTATACTATATTTTTACTATACCATTTTTAGGTTTAGATACATTTAGATGCACAAATACTGACCATTGTGTTACAGTTGTCTACAGTATTCAGTACAGTAACATGCTGTACAGGTTTGTAGCCTAGGAGCAATAGGCTATACCATAAAACTTAGGTGTATAGTAGGCTATACCATCTAGGTTTGTGTAAGTATACTCTATGATGTTTGCACAATGAGGAAATCACCTAATGATGCATTTCTTATAATATAACAAATGACTGTAATTGTTACCTTTGCTGTGTAGAAGCTTTTTCATTAGATGCAATCCCATTTGTCTATATTTGCTTTTGTTGCTTGTGCTTTGGGGGTCATATCCAAGAAATCTCTGCCCAGGTTAATGTCATGGAGCTTTCCTCTGTGTTTTCTTCTAGTAGTTTTATAGTCTCAGATCTTACATTTAATCCATTCTTAGCTGATTCTTCTACAGAGGTCTATTTTCTTCTGTATGTGGATATCTAGTTTTCTCAGCATCCTTTATTGAAAAAAACGTCCTTTTCCCTTTTTGTGTTTTTGGCACCATTGTCAAAAATCAATTGACTTTAGACGTGTGGGTTTGTTTTGGGGCTCTCTATCCTATTCCCATTGGTCAATGTGTCTGTTTTTATGTCAGTACCATGCTGTGTTGATTGTTATAGCTTTGTAATGTATTTTGACATATGGTAGTGTGATGCCTCCAGCTTCGTTCCTTTTTGTTTATCGTTTTGACTACTTTAGGTCTTTTCTGGTTTCATATCAATTTTAGTGAAGAATGACATTGGAATTTTGATAGGGATTGCACTAAATATGTAGATTGCTTTGAGTTTTCTTAAACACATTCATGGCATATTTATTTTTTTAAGTCTTTTAAAATTTCTCTTAACAATGTTTTTTACATTTCAGTGTACCAATTTTATTATTTCTAGTAGTAGTAGTACTAGCTTTTTGTAGATTCTTCAGGATTTTCTGCATGTACAATTATGGCATCTTTGTTTTACTTTTCCCTTTTCAATATATATGCTTGTTATTTGTTTTCCTTGCCTTGTTGCCCTGGCTAGGATCTCCAATACAGTATTCAATAGAAGCAGTGAGAGCAAAGTAGTGAGATCATACATTCTTGCCTTGTTTCTGCTATTAGTGGGAAAGCATTCAGTCTGTTACCATTAAATGGGATGTTAGCTCATTTGTTCTCAATGGATGGGGGAACTTCACATGCCAGAGAACAGTTGGCAGTGTCTGGAGACATTCTTTGTTGTCACAACTGGGGCAGTTATTGGGATCTAGTGAGTAGAAGCCAGAGATGCTGTTAAACATCCTACAATACACGGGACACCCACCCATCCAGTCTCTTCAACGAGAAATCATCTAGCTCAAAATGTCAATAGCGCTGCTGTGGAGAAACTCTGTATTAGCTGTAGGTTTTAAGGGATGTCCTTTATCAGATTAAAGAAGCTATCCCTTATTCCTGGTTTAGTAAGAGTTTTCATCAGAAATGGCTATAGAATTTATGTCAAATATTTTTTTCTGTATCTACAGAGATGATTATGTAGTATTTACTCCTTTATTCTATGAATGTAATAAGTTACCTTGGTTGATTTTAAAATGTTAAACTAATTTTGTATTCTGGTATAAACCTCACTTGGTTGTGATATATTACATTTTATATGTATTTTTGATTCATTTTTCTAATATTCTTGAATTATTATTGTATACATTCTTATGAAGCATTGGTCTGTGGTTTTCTCTCTCTTTCCCTCTCTGTCTCTCCCTCTTTTCACCTCTCTCTCTCTCTCTCTCTCTCTCTCTCTTTCTCTCTTTCTCTTTTATGATGTCTTTGTCTGGTTTTGGTAATAAGGTTGTGTTTGCCTTATATGAGTCCTTTGCCTTCTCACAGGACACTTTTTCCCCCTACACTTGAAGTTTAATCCCAGAGAGCCTATTTATGTAACTAGTATACAGATAACATGCCAGAGAATCAAGGACTATAGTACCTTAACTGAAATCTTTATGACCATGTATGTTTTGAAAATCAGAATTTAGAAAGGTTTATATACTACATATATTACCCGACATTTTATAATTGAACATATTAATATTTGTGCAGTAAAACTTACGAATAGTCACACTAAGGGGGATAAAGACTATAAGTAGCCTCACGTGGGTTCCTGTCAGTTTTTGCCACCAATTGAGTTTGGGCGCCGGACTTAGTAAAACATGAAGGCACTCTGGACCTGGAAAAACTTGTGGTTTAATATTGAAACTTGATTGTTATCTATACCATTTCCCATAGATGCAGTGGACTTTAATTGCAAATTACTAACTTTACAAGTAGGCAATTTTTAAAATCGATTTTTTGTTAAGTTTGAAAATGTCTATAGTGGCATTTCAACACGATGTCCTAAGATACTTTATGTCTGTATCATTTATCACTAGATGAAATAATCAATTCCAAAACCATGTTATTCTGGTGAATATAAAATCCGTATGATCAGCCAAGACTCACACATCTGACAGAGAACTTGATAGCCCTTCTTAGTCTATTTTGGCACTGTCTCTAACCTGGACTACTGCCACAGCATCCTGATAGATCTTCTTGATTTCAAACCCCTCACTTTCCCCTAGTTACTCAAAAATCTTGGGGCATTTGCTGGCATTTTTTTGGTAATTTTCACCATGATTAAAAAGACTGAAAAATATTTTTTTCTAAAATTTCTAATGCTCTGGTTTGTTTATTTGGATTTTCACACCAATATTAGTATTGAGACTGCTCAACAGAAGATTTTATATCTGAGGTAAAGTGGACGATAAAGTGCAATGCAGTTCTCTTTTAGTGTTGTCCCTATTTTATCAGTTTATTGATAGCCACCAGTGAAGAAAGAATGGTCTCCTGACTATATCTTAATGGAAATTGGCTAATGACACATAAAGCGTGCTCACTTGTTTTGGGCTAAAAATGGAGAGATGTATTTTAACAAAGTATTTTTAAAGTAATTTTTCTGGAAATTATCTTTATAATTGAGTCAAATCTGAGTACTGAAGGCTCCATGTGTATCTTCTGGAAAAATTTGAATATTAATGAGAAAAGAATTTCTTACCTGTTTCTGAATGAGATTTTCAGCATTAAGGCCTAGAAGCCATCTTCTGAATTCCCTTTGTAGACATACTTAATGAAATCTGATTTGGGGGGATAGGATTTTCAGTAACTTTGTCCTTTAGAAAAACATCACAAAGGCAATAAAATGAAGATACATTATTTTGGAACTAATTTGCTTTACTCATAGTTAAATTTTGTCTAGAAATACGTGAAATATAATGAGCAGTGATGTTGTTTGCCCCTTAACCTTTCAGGGTCATTTTATCAAAGATTTAAATATATTTGACAGTATACCAATCTCTAGTGAAAGTCATCATTTTGAAAATGTAAACCATTTATTTTTTCCCTGATGGTCCCAAATACAGACTCTGTTCTTCAAATGATAAACCTGGGACTAGCAAATATTTCCTTTGACAATTGTCTATCTCTGTGAGAAACAGAACTTTGTGCTTATTATTTAAATCTTCTTGAAACATGGCAAATATTATACCAAAGAACTTTTCTCAAGTTTTCGTTTTTGTTTTTTTGTTTTTTGTTTTTTGTTTTTTTTTTTTGAGGCAGAGTCTGTCGCTCCAGCTAGAGTGCAGTGGTGTCATCATAGCTCCCTGCAACCTTGGTTCAAGTGATCCTCCTGCCTCAGCCTCTTGAGTAGCTGGGACTGCAGGTGCATGCCAACATGCCCAGCCAATGTTTTTTCTATTTTTAGTAGAGATGGTGTCGTGCTTTTGCTTGGGCTGGTCTCCAACTCCTGACCTCAGGCAATCCTTCCACCAGGGCCTCCCAGAGTGCTAGGATCACAGGCATGAGCCACTGCGCCCAGCCTCAAGTTTTTGACTAATTTTATAATCATGTTGAAATAGTATAGATTGCTGGATAAAATTTTGTAAGTACCAGGTTCCTTGGAAGACACTAAGGATACCTGGTCTCTGTGTTTATGGAACTTACAGTTTAGAGGAGGAGATAGACATAAATATTTAAGCTGGAATTTAATGGATTTATTAGTTTATTGATTTGAAAACATTGGTATTGTGCTTGGCATTGGGGATATAGTGGTGAACAGAACTGGTAAGGGCCCTGTTCTCATTAAACTTTCAATTTAGAAACAGAAACAAATGACTTTTTAAGCCATCTGTGAAGCAGAAATATAAGTGGAAGGCAAGTTTGGACATCATCAGCTTATGGGTGGTATTTTTGTCACTTGGAAATGAATGAAAATATGGATCTTAAGAACATGTGAGTTTTTTCCTTTTTTATTTATGCTAAAAATTTTGGATTTAAGTTCCAATTAAGATCATTCAACAGAGCTTCAAAGATACTATCCAGTTTAGTGGTGTTATCTGAGACTTAAGCGAGAAAGCAGCATTTCTTATTCCATTGTATCTTTTTAAAAATAATTTTTCAATTTTAATTGTTTTAAAAAGCACGTAACATAAAATTTACCATTATTAACCATTTTTAAGTGTACTTTTCCATAGTAAATGGTATATTCACATTTTTGTATAACATATATCTTTGGCTTAAAATTGCACATGGTCATATAGGTCAGCACAGTATTATTCATCGATAGATTCATCACAACTTACAGTCTTAAAAGAAGATAATTTTATGTTTTGTAAAACAAATTTTTATGTCTTCATGTAAGTTTTTAATTTGAGGTTTGACTTTGGAATTGGACAAAAAACTTGAGAATTTCTTCTCAAAAAATTCTTCGGATAGTCATTGAAGGGAGAAATTATTGTGGCTTCTTGGAAGTTGAGGGTAGGTAGAACCAGAGCCCATCCTTGAAGGATGACTAGGACATATAGTGGCCAAGTGGAAGGGTGAGTTATTTGGGGAAATTGGGGAGAAAAGCCTAATAGCTGAAACAAAGTCTGGATCCAGGAATGTGCTTGATTTACCTAGGATTTGTGAGACTAAACTGGCTAATAGCACTTCATGTGGGGTAATGTGGAAAATAATTTTACCTTTAGGTTGATTGTCTTATTATAATTGGGCTGGAGAATATTAGGATGTTTTTTAGAAAGTTGGTAATGATATTAACATCAATTAACTATTTCATTTTACTTGGCATTGAACATTTAATTTTCCATCTGTATTAGTTTCTTAGGGCTACCCTAACAAATTGCCACAAACTGGGTGGCTTAAAGGAACAAAATTTATTGCCTCAAACAGTTCTGGAGGTTAAAAGCCTGAAATCAAGGTGTCAGCACAGCTGTTCTCTTTCTGAAGGCTCTAGGAGAGGATCCTTTCCTCTTCCTAGCTTCTGGTGGATGCCAACAATCCTTGCATTCCTTAGTTTACAGATTCCAATTTCTGCCTCTGTCATCACATGGTGTTCTTCCTCTGTGTCTTTGTGTCCAAATTTCCCTCTTTTTTTTTTTTTATCTTATTTCAAAGTATTAAAGGAGTACAAATATTTTTGGTTACATGGATCACTTTTATAATGCTTAAGTCATGGTTATAAGTGTGCCTGTCATACAGATAGTGTTCATTGTACCCATTAAGTACAATGGAGGAGAAGAGAACTCCTCCTTCTCCTCCCCCTGCTTGATTTCCATTGAGTTTTACTTTCCTCTGTGCACATGTATGTATGCTCATCAGTTAGTTCCAATTTAATAGTGAGTACATGTGGTGTTCATTTTTCCATTCTTGTGGTACTTCACTTAGGAGAATAGTCTTCTAGGCCCTGCAGTCCCCAACCCCCTGGGCTGCAGACCTGTAGTAGTGTGTGGCTGCTAGGGATCGGGCCGCAGAGCTCCGCACCCCCTCCCCACCTCCCCTTCCATCTGTGGAAAAAATTGTCTTCTGTGAAACTTAGGAAACAGGGGAAGGGGATGAGCAAGCGAAGCTTCATTTGTATTTACAGTCGCTCCCCATGGCTCGCATAACTGCCTGAGCTCTGCCTCTTCCCACCCCTCCCCCATCTGTGGAAAAATTGTCTTCCATGAAACCAGCCCCTGGTGCCAAAATGTTGGGGACCACTGTCCAGTTCCATTCAAATTGTTGCAAAAGGCATCAAGTCATCCTTCTTTGTGGCTGAGTAGTATTCCATGGTATATTATATACCACATTTTATTAATCCACTCATGAATTGATGGGCACTTGGGTTCATTCCACATCTTTGCAATTGTGAATTGTGCTGCAATAAACATTTGAGTACAGATGTCTTTTTGATGAAAGGACTTCTTTTCCTTTGGGTAAATACCCAATAGTGGGATTGCTGGATCAAATCAAATGGTAAGTCTACTTTTAGTTTTTTGAGTTATCTCCACACCATTTTCCGTAGAGGTTGTACTAATTTGCAGTGTCCCCAACAGTGTGTAAGTGTGCCTTTCTCTCTGCATCTATGCCAGCATCTATTGCTTTGGGGCTTTTTAATAAAAGCCATTCTAACTGGGGTAAGGTGATATGTCATTGTGGTTTTAATTTGCATTTCCTGATGTTAGTGACACTGAGCATTTTTTATATGTTTATTGGCCATTTGTCTATCTTCTTTTGAAAAGCTTTTGTTCATGTCTTTTGCCCACTTTCTGATGGGGTGGTTTGATTTTTTGCTTGCTGATTTGCTTGAGTTTTTTGTAGATTCTGGTTATTAGCCCTTTATTGATGTATAGCTTGTGAATATTTTCTCCCATTCTGTAGGTTGTCTCTTTGCTCTGTTGATTATTTCCTTGGCTGTGTGGAAGCTTTTTAATTTAATCAAGTCCCATTTATTTATTTTTGTTGTTGCCGTGATTGCCTTTGGGGTCTTCTTCATAAATTCTTTGCCTAGGCCGATATCTAGAAGAGTTTTTCCAACATTTTCTTCTAGTATTCTTATGGTTTCATACCTTACATTTAAGTCTTTTATCCATCTTGAATTAATTTTTGTGAGTGGTGAGAGATACGGATCCTCTTTCATTCTTCTGCTTGTGGCCATCAATTTTCCCAGCACCATTTTTCGAATAGGGATTTTTTCCCCCAGTGTATATTGTTGTCTGCTTTGTCAAAGATCAGTTGGCTCTATGTGGATGGTTTTATATCTGAGTTTTCTGTTCTGTTCCAATGGTCTATGTCTCTATTTTTGTGCCAATATCATGCTGTTTTGGTTACTGTATCCTTGTAGTATAGTTCGAAGTCTGGTAATGTGATGCCTCCAGATTTGTTCCTTTTGCTTAAGATTGATTTGGCTATTCAGGCTCTTTTCTGGCTCCAAATGAAGCATAGAATTATTTTTTCTAGATCTGTGAAGTATGATGTTGGTATTTTGATGGCGATTACATTGGATCTGTAAATTACTTTAGGTAGTATGGGCATTTTAACTATGTTGATTTGGATTAGGGCCCACCCTAATCCAGTATGATTTCATCTTAACTTGATCACATCTTGGAAGACCCTACTTTTATTTAAGGTCACATTCTTAGATTCGAGGGGGGCATGAATTTTTAGGGGACATTATTCAACCCAGTATACCATGCATAGGAAAATTTCTTATTTGCACTTTCAAAGAACACCTTGTAAATTATTTTCATTTTCATATATTTGGTCTATATATCAAATATAAATAACCTTATGTGGAAATGTTCAGGTAGATTGTTCAAGGTTAAAATAGAATTTTTCAAATTTTTCAAAAGAATGAAAATGAAGAACATGATATCAATATTTTTCTGATATAAATGTATCAGAATAAAGCAAACGATAATTACATTAGAAAGTGTTTGAGAGAGGAAGTTTGTAGGATGTTCCTCACAGTTTTACATTGCAATATATATATATGCCAGGCTGAGTAGTGTATATTCTCCTTACCCTCAAAGAGCTCACAGTTCTATTGAGAGACAAATTACAACATAGCGTGATGAGTACAATACAATTGTGCACAACATAGAAAGAAATAATTATCTGAATTGAGTTTTAAAAGACAAAGGTTTTTACCAGGGAAATAAGCTCTCTGTGTGTGTATATGTATGTGTGTGTGTGTGTGTGTGTGTGTGTGTGTGTGTGTGTGTATGTGGGGGGGGGAGAGTATGTTAACTGATTTATTTTGAAAGGAAAATAAATAAATCAAATAAGATTATTTATTCTACTTACACCAATTCAAAATTATGACCCTCACAATGTGGTAATATAATTCCACCACCTATATGTCCAAAATGTTGATTTATTTATTCCAAAATGTTGTTTCTGTGACCAAATATTGTCTTTTAGAGCTGGAGGATTTGCTAAAGATAAAGCTCTCTTACAGCAAATCAGGAAGTTTCAGTGGGGAAAACTTACCATAATACCATGAAACAAGCATCAGCCTGATTACTGATTTTGTGACTGAAATAGCATGGTACCCTTTGGTTTTTACCCTGCCTCAAGGTGCTTTTTCGACAGAGGAAATTAGCTGTAATAATTTCCTCTGGAAGATGAGCTACATCACTTTGGATTGTTTTTCTTTCTTTTTTTTCTCTTACATTTATTTTTGATGAGGTAACACATTCATGTTGTTCAAAATTAAAAATTATAAAGGACTAAACAATTAAATAAGTCTCCTACCCTTCGTGCCCATCCATACAGTTCTCCTTTCCAGAGGCAACTAGTGTTAAGATTTATTGTTTTTACTTCTAGAGGTATTTCATGCATATACAAGCATGAGCACTCACAAACATGTGCACACATTTCCCCCCCTTATTTTTATACATTTTCCTGTACTTTGCCTTAGAGCATTTCATATTAGTGCATAAAGAGCTATAGCTACATAATATTATTTGATTGTATAGATATGCCATAATTTATTTAACCAGTCCCCTATTGAGGGATGTTTAGTTTGTTTCCTGTCATTTGCTGTTACATTTCTGCAATGAATAATCTTGTAATAGGTCATTTCAGATGTGTCCTATCTGTAGAGTGAATTTCTAGAAAAGGAACTCTTGGGTTCGATGGTATGTACCTTTGTCATTTTGATAGATATTGCCATAATGTCCTCTATAGAGGTTGTACCAATTTACATTTATACCAATAATGTATAAAAGTGTTTGTTTCCTCCACCCTCACCAACTCATTGCACTACCAAACATTATATATTTTTGCTAATAAGATAGGTGAAAATGCTGTCTTGTGTTTGTAATGAGCATCATTTCATATATTTAAGACCCTGTGATATTTATAAAAGTATTCCCCTTTTATGATTGGTGGGATACTACTAGATTGATAGGCACAATGTATTTTCTCCTTAATTTACACCTGTGAGCATACTCTTTTATAAAAGATAACAAGGGTGAGTCCAAGGAGCACATTTAGGTAAAATAAATTTTAAGCCAGGAACACTTCATGTGTTTTAAAAATTCTTTAGCTTTTTATAATTCACTCATTATACAACTAACATATCATAGTTGGCAAACAAATGAACCTACATTCCCTAGTAATTTTAAATGGTTTAAATTACTCAAGAAATTTAACTCAGTTTTGTTACTTCTTGATAAACACTGTACTTCATAAAAATATTTTTTCATATTCCAAGAAAAATGGAATCATCTTTTACTTAGAAACTTACCAATGTGTTAGAATTTGCACAGAATTATTTAAAATTATGCTACATTTACATTTGAAATGTTGTTTGCAATTTCTTTTCTTGATACCGAAGCCACATTACAAAAAGGTTAGAAGTTCAATATATATTTAAATGTGTTGACTGATTCATAAATGGCTCTGAACTCTTTTGCATCACGCAACAAATTTTTCTTGGAGCTTTGTTTATGGCATTGTAGATCACCTCTATTATAGCACTTATCAAAGTCTACCACGTATCATCGTTAGTTATTTATGTGTCTGCCTTTCTCACTGGATTGTGAACTTCTAGAGGGTACAATTTGTATTCTTTTCTAGCACAGGCTTAGAGCTTTGCATACACCTCATACTTATAAAATGCTTGTTGAATTGAATTGAATTACATTTATACTGAGGTTCTGAGGTTGCATTTAAAAACACATTTTTTACATATTGTTTCATTTTATTTTTTATGTAAAGTCTTAATCTAATACTGCCCAAGTTTGTTTTCTGCTAATATTGTTGAATTTGTATTGAGAATAATTATTTGAAATACTCCTCTAATAATATCAATGAAGAAGTACATTTTTTATTGTGCATATTTCCTTGCTGTTCATCATTTTTTCCATTAAAGCCCTGCTTAAATTTTAGCCACAGGTAGTTCTAAATATTTAGTGAGCAAAGACGGATCGATTGGCCACTTTGGTAAGGGATATTATTTGTTTCAATCTCACTAAGAGTCACAATTTATGTAGGCAATTCAAAATGTGCAATTAAAGTTCTGATCATTGCTAATATTAGGGAATTTATAAGATGTTTGAGCAGAGTGAACACCTTTTCAAATGACAGTGGTGCATTTTTCATTCACATATTATTGAGATAATTTGTGGATTCACATGCAGTTCTAAGAAATAATATATAGAGATCCTGTGTACATTTAGCCCATTTCTTCCCAATGGTAACATCTTGCAGAATGATTGCATACTGTCACAACTAGGATATTAATATGAATACAATTCACCACTCATTCACTTTTCACCAGTTTTACTTGCGTTCATTTGTGTGTGTGTATATATGGGTGTGTTTTAGTTCTATACAATTTTATTACATATGTGTGTTCATTTTTCCACCACCTCAGGTAAAATACTAAACAGTTCCAACACCACAAGATCCCTGTATTGCTTTCATAAACACCCCCACACCCTTACCATCCTAACCCATGGCAACCATTAATTTGTTTTCCCTCTCTAAAATTTTGTCATTTCAAAAATGTTATATAAATAGAATAATACAGTACGTAACCTTTTGTGATTAGTTTTGTTCAATCAGCATAATTCCTTGTTGATTCATCCAAGTTCTTGTATCAATACTTTGTTCTTTGGCCGGGCGCGGTGGCTCATGCCTGTAATCCTAGCACTCTGGGAGGCCGAGGCGGGTGGATTGTTTGAGCTCAGGAGTTTGAAACTAGCCTGAGCAAGAGCGAGACCCCGTCTCTACTAAAAATAGAAAGAAATTAATCAGACGACTAAAAATATATAGAAAAAATTAGCCGGGCATGGTGGCACATGCCTGTAGTCCCAGCTACCTTGGAGGCTGAGGCAGGAGGATCGCTTGAGCCCAGGAGTTTGAGGTTGCTGTGAGCTAGGATGACGCCACAGCACTCTAGCCCAGGCAACACAGTGAGACTCTGTCTCAAAAAAAAAAATACTTTGTTCCTTTTATTGCTGAGTAATATTCCATGCTAGGTAGGTAACACAGTTTGTTAAATTATTCACATGTTGAAGGAAATCTTGGCAGATTCCAGTTTGGGGCTATTTTAAATAAATGTGCTTGAGGATTACTGTACAGTTTTGTATGTGTGAATGAAAGTTTTTATTTCTTTAGAGTAACAGACCAGGGGTGCAATTGCTGGCTGATATGGTAGTTACATATATAGTTTTATAAGAAATTGCCAAACTATTTAACAGAGTGGCATTCCCATTCCAAACAAATGTTATAATCCTGCAATGTATGAGTGATACAGTTTCTTCTCATTCTCATCAGCATTTGTTGTTGTTGTCACTATTTTTTATTTTAGTCATTCTTATTGGTGTGTAGTGATATCTCAATGTGCTTTTAATTTGTAGTTTCAGAATGGCTAATGATGTTGAACATCCTTTGATGTGCTCGTTTGCCATCTGTGTATCCCCTTCAATAAAATGCTCTTCATCACTTTTGCTGATATTCTAATTGGTTTGTTCTTTTTACTGTTGGGTTTTGAGAGTTCTTTATGTATTCTAGATACTAGTACTTTGTCAGGTATGTGGTTTGCAGACATTGTCTCCCATTCTGAGACCTGTCTTTTCATCCTCCTTACAGGGTATTCTGCAGAGCAAAAGATTTTAAATCAGATAAAGTCCAATTTATCAATATTTCTGTTAATGGATTTTGCTTTTGGTGTCAAATCTAAAAACTCTTCACTTAGCCTTAGATATGGAAGATTTTCTTTTATGTTTATTTTTTTCTAAAATTTTATAATTTTATTTTATACATTTATGTCTGTGATCCGTTTTGGATTAATGTTTGTATAAGATATAAGGTTTAAATCAAAGTTCATTTTTTCACTTGTGGATATTCAGTTGCTCTAGCACCATTTGTTGAAAAGGCTACCCTTTCTCCATTGAAGTGCTTTTGTACCTTTGTAAAAAAAAAAATCACTTGAGTTTATTTGTGTAGATCTATTTCTAAGTTTTCTGTTCCATTCCACTGATTTATGTGTCTGTCCTTAGACCAATAGGTCTCTTGATAGTCCAATAGGACTCTCTTGATTACTGTAGCTATATAGTAAGCCTTAATGTCAGGTAGACTGATTCCTCCTACCTTATTCTCCTTTCTCAAAATAGTTTGAGGTATTCTAGGGCCTGTGCCTTTCCATATAATTTTTAAAATCAGCTTGTCTGTGTCTATAAAACCCTTGCTGGAATTTTGATAGGAATTGAATTAAACCTACAGGAATTGAATTAAACCTACAGATCAATTTGAAGAGAATTGACATCTTTACTAGGTTGAGCCTTCTTGTCCTTGAACATGGTATACTACTCCATTATTTAGATTTTTCCACCCAGAATAGTCCTGATGGTGTTTTCCTTGTTTTGACATTAGATGAGAGTACATACATCAATCTGGATTTAAACTGCTGCAGGCTTACAGAGAATGATTGAGCTTATTCATTAATATTCATTAATTCGTTAATGTTGCCTGTATACTTACCTTGCTCCATTGAAATTAATAAATGATATTTTATGTTTGTGATATTAATATTGATTTCGAAGGTTATAATTATATAGATAGGTGTTGCAGACTAAATGGTTATGTCCCCCAACAAATTCATGTTTAAACCTAATCTCCAATGTGATGTACGGTATTTGGAGTGGGTCCTTTTGGAGGTGATTAGGCCATGAGGATGGAGCCTTTATGAATGGGATTAGTGCCCTCATAAAAGGTACTTTAGAGAACTCCCTCTCCACTTCCACCATGTGAGTACATAGCAAAATGATGGCCTGAATCATGTGGAATAAAACATGGTTGCCTATGGTTGCCTTCATGCAAGGACTGTGGGCAGGACTATTTCACTTAGAAAGGATTTTGGCCTAGTTGTCACTGTGGTTGATATTAATAAAATGTAATTTATGAAAATATTCTAACTTCAGATAGGCTTGAGTCTAAAAACTAGTTTGTAGGAAGAATATTTCCAAAGCATTATAGTTAGCTGGGATGCGTTGTTGATCCGGAGTTGTCTTAGTTCTCAGTTTCAGAAAGTTGCTGGTACCCCGAACTTTGTATTGCACATCTTATTTTTGGGAAAATTGAAAAGTTTCAGGTCTTCATTTCGTAATATTTGTATGTATTATTTAAATATAATAAAGTATAAATCACTAGGGCATTGTCTACCTATTGTTCTTTATCCAATTAACTAATTGGTTTGGTTTATCTATTCAGGCCTGCTCCAACGTTTGTGTGGACTGGGACAAAAGTCCAAATGCAGGTCTATATATCATATGTATATTTTAAATGTTATAAAACAAATTAAACAAATAAAATAATGTTCTATCCTCTATTTTGACAAATATGACTTTATAATGATCTGGAAGGTCAAGTTGAAATTTAGAATTCTCAAACTCTGCTCATAGTTTAACACTGGGACATGACTGCTCTGGGAAAGCTGGCTTTTAGTTCTTGGGGAGGCCCCCATCCCTGGTTCTGTCTTGTACCATGTAGGGCCTCTCTCTAATTTATGATTGACTTCAGACTTTGTATAGAAGCTCTGTCCATGGTCCCTACCACCAGCCTCCTTTGGCCACCCCTTGGGCCTAACACTGGGCATATGCAGATAGCAAGATCCACCGTCCGGAACAGCACTTCAAAATGTATCCCAGGGCAAAATTAAGCCATAATACCCTAATCCATTGTGTAAAAAATATTAAAGTGCTACCAGCCTTGTACCATATTTGGGAGAATGGGGAAAATGGTTACATGAATAATTTTCTTTAGGGCTTGATTCTTTCCAAGTACCTGGGCTGAGAAAAGCTGGTGGAAAGTATACCTGAGAAAGAGGCCCACATGGGCTCATGAAAGTGTATTGGAGTTATTTGGATAAGGAATTTTGGGATCTTGAGTACTCAATCATAATCTGGAAGGGGAAACGTGGGCTTACAGTGGTTCTTTCTCTTTGGCCCACAAACTCTTCCCTTTTGAAACTGGAAGCAGCTGAGGAATTGCTATAATGGGGTCTGCTAAATCGTGGAGCTACTTTTGCCCAGATCAAAGTGTGGCACTTCATCCATTGTTTTTGATGTTTTAACTGTTAAATGCTATGTTATGTTTTTTACTTGAAAATAAGTGTTAAGGTGTAGTCAAGCATATGCCAGCAAAAATAGTAGAGTAGGGAACTCCAAAAGTCCATCTTTCTACAAATGTACCAAATAAACTGGCAAATACTCTCAGAATCAATTTTATTGGCATTCTGGACACTAGTCATAAGTTTACAGCAACAGGTGAATGCTTAATAATATTAATAAAAAAGTTTGTTCTCAGTAGAAGGGAACTGTGGCATTTTCACTTACTCTGGTCCCATCCCCTGATTCCCAGCTTGGCAGAGGCTTTGAAGACAGCAGTCCACATTCCACTATACTAGTCCCCTTAGTACTGGTACTTAGTTCCTGGTACTGGAGGGAATAGAAATGACTTATTCTTAAGAATCATGTTTGTTGGTTTTGATCTGTGTGATAGCTCCGAGGGACGAGCTTAAAAGGGCTTGCTTTTATTTTGCCTAACTCAGAACTCTTCCAAGGTTGAGGCAGCTACCTGAGGGAAAGGTGTGTGGAAACTGTTTACAGGTATATGTATTAGCTGCTGCTTCCTAGAGCTAGGGAAAACAGTTGTACAAACAGTAAACTCAATAAAAAGCTTGGGAAGAAAGTTTGGAAATGAGATTCTTGGGGAATCAGGACTTAGAAAAGCTCCCACATATTCCTGGTAATTTAGAAGGCCATGTACATGCCCAAGGCTGTGTGGATGCTCAGAAGAGATCTGAGAAGGCTCTAAGCTTTCACCTTGGCTTAACTTCAGTGTCTAAATTAGCAGGAAGTTATGGCTAAGGTAGAATAGTAAACTTTCTGGTTGTGTGTTGAAGGCATGCACATCTGCAAAGACTGGCAATTTGTTGTTGTTGTTCTGCCAGGCATTTTAGGAAATTTCTGTTTCACATCACTAGATACCCAGTAAGATAATGAAAGCGACTTTAGTGGCCACACACAAAAAAGAATACAGACTTTAGAAAATTACTTTAGGAAAGTCAGTAAACAAACAACTACTACAACAAGCATCAATAGCAAACCTTGGAGAGGGAGGAGAATCCAATTTTCAGATTTGCTGCATTATAATATTCAAAATGTCCTATTTTCATAAAAATATTAGCCATGTAAATAAAAAAGAAAGTATGACTCACACATAGGAAAAAGAGAGATTAATAGAATTCCCTGACAAATTCCTTGGCTTTCCTGAGGAAGCCCAGATCAGGCTTATTAGACAAAGACTTTAAATCAGCTTTCTTAAATATGCACAAAGAGGACCACGTAAGAAGTATTAAAGGACACCATTAGAATGTCATACCAAATAGAGGTGTACGAATGTCTGTTTGAGACCCTGTTTTCAATTCTTTTGGGTATATACCCAGAAGCGAAGTTGCTGGATCATATGGTAATTCTATTTTTAATATTTTGAGGAACTGCCATATGTATGTTGAACAATCCTTGCATTCCTGAGATGAAGCCCACTTGGCCCTGGCGAATTATTTTTTTGACGTGCTGTTGAATTTGGTTTGCTAGTGTATTATTGAGGATTTTTGCATCAATATTCATTAGGGATATTAGTCTGTAGCTTTCATTTTTTATTGTATCCTTTCTTGGCATTGGTATCAAGGTGATACTGGCTTCATAGAATGAATTGGGGAGGATTCCCTCCTTCTTAATATTATGGAATAATTTCCGAATTATTGGTACCAGGTCTTCCTTGTACGTCTGATAGAATTTGGCTGTGAATCCATCTGTTCTTCTGCTCCAGGGTTTTTTTGTTGTTGTTGGGAGGTTTCCTTTATTACTGTTTCGATCTCATTGTTCCTTATTTGCTGTTCAGGAGTTCTGTTTCTTCCTGCTTGAGTCTTGGGAGGTTGTGTGTTTCCAGGAACTTGTACATTTCCTCTACATTCTCTAGTTTATGCACATAGAGATTTACATAGTATTCATGGATGATGTTTTGTATTTCTGCTGTATCAGTTGTAATATCACCTTTTTCATTTCTGATTGAGCTTATTTGCGTCCTTTCTCTTCTGTTCTTGGTTAATCTAGCAAGAGGTCTGTCGATTTTGTTTATCTTTTCAAAGAACCAACTTTTTGTTTTGTTAATCCTTTGTATTGTTTTTTTGTTTGTTTGTTTTCCAGTTCATTTAGTCCTGCTCTGACCTTCATTATTTCTTTTCTTCTGCTGGCTTTTGATTTAGTTTGTTCTTCCTATTCTGGTTCCTTGAGGTGTGACCTTAGGTTGTTAATTTGTGATCTTTCTGTCTTTTTGATGTAGGCATTTAAGGCTGTGAATTTTCCCCCCCGAAGAGTGATCTTGCTGTGTCCCATATATTTTGATAACTTGTGTCCCCTTTGTTGTTCAGTTCACAGTATTTTTTGATTTCCATCTTAATTGCATTCGTGACCCAATAATCATTCAGCAACAGGTTGTTTAATTTCCATAACTTCGTGTAGGTTTGAGTGTTTCTCTTGTGATTGATTTCTATTTTTATTCTGTGGTCTGAGAAGGTACATGGTATGATTTTGATTTTTCTGAATTTGTTGAGACCTGTTTTGTGGCCTAATATATCATCAGTCTTGGAGAATGTCCCATGTGCTGCAGAGAAGAATGTGTATTCTGTAGTTTTTGGGTAGAATGTTCTGTAAATGTCTGTTAGGTCCATTCGATTTAGAGTTTAAGTCCATTGTTTCTTAATTTTCTGCTTTGATGATTTGTTGAGCTCTGACAGTGGTGTGTTGAGGTCCCCAGCAATTACAATGATGCTATTTATTTCTTTGCTTAGCTCTAGTAAAATGTGCTTTATGTATCTGAGAGCTCCTGTGTTGGTTGCATATATATTTAGGATTGTTATGTCTTCTCGTTGAATTGCTCCTTTTACCATTATGTAATGAGCCTCTTTGTCTTTCTTTACCTTTGTTGGGTTAAAGTCAATTTTATCTGATATGAGAATGGCAACACCTGCTCTCTTTCAATTTCCATTTGTGTGGAATATTTTTTTCCATCTTTTCACATTGAGCCTGTGTGCATCCTTGTGGTTTAGATGTGTTTCCTGGAGATAGCAGATACTTAGGTTATGTTTTTTCATCCATTCAGCCAGCCTATTTCTTTTGAGAGGAGCATTCAGTCCACTTACATTAACTGATAGCATTGATATGTGGGATGTTGGTTTGTTCATCCTGTTGGGTAGTCCCTTATTGCTTTGTTTTACCTCTTGTTCTGTTGTTTTATAAGAGTTGTGAGTTTTGGTGGTTTTTAAGTGATTTTACGCTGGTGCATATCTGTTGTGCTGATTTGTGTATAGTGCTGTTCTGAGTATTTCCTGCAGGGCAGGTCTGGTTATGGCAAATTCCCTCAGTGTTTGCTTGTCTGGAGAAGACTTAATTTCTCCACCGATTGTGATACTTAGTTTTGCAGTATATGCAATTCTAGGCTGGCAGTTGTTCTCTTTAAGTCAATTAAAGATGGGGCCCTAATCCCTTCTGGCTTACAAGGTTTCTGCCACGAAGTCTGCATTTAACCTGATGGGTTTTCCTTTGTAGATCGTTTGATGCTTTCATCTTGCTGCTTGTAGAATTTTCTCCTTCATTTTGACTTTGGCCAGGTTGATTACTATGTTTCTTGGAGATGACTTATTTGTTATGAATCTTCCCAGCGTTTGATATCCATCTCGTATCTATATGTCTGAATTTCTGGTGATACCAGGGAAGTTTTCCTTAATAATTTCCTCCAATAGTTTCTCCACGCTTTTAGCTCTTTCTTCTTCTCCCTCAGGGATTTGAATGTTATTTCTCTTCCCATAGTCCCATGTCTCTCTTAGTGATGGCTCAGACTTTTTTATAGTCTTCTCTGCCTCTTTGAATGACTGGGGTATCTCAAGAGCCTTGTTTTCAAGTGGAGCTGTGTTCTTGAGGGATATTTGTTTGTAATTATATTTTCTTGTAATTCACTTACTGGATTTCATACCAAGGTAATAAAGGCCTCCAAAGTGAGTCTGGATGTGTTTCCTCTTCCTGCATTTTCTGAAAGTGCATCTGTAGTATTGGCATTTTTTGCCTAAATGTTTGATTAAATTCACTAATGAGGCAATCTTGGCCTAGATTTTTCTTTGTGCAATAATACATTTTTATATTGTGCTTACGTAATTAACTTTATGTCATGAGTACTTTCCTTTTTCATTAAGTATTTTTCAAAAACAAGATTTTTTATAGTTACATAATATTCATTTGAATAAATATGCTGTAATATATGTAACTAGTCCCCTACATTTGTATATATTGGTTGTCTAATATATTTTCTCATTGATTTCTTATTAATGAATAATAAAACATAGTTAAATTATGATGCTCTTTTATCTAACACATACATTTGTGTATATATGTGCACATAAAATATATATTTATATATAAAATATGTATAATAGTATATATTATATACACAGTATACATATATAGTAAATATATACATGTGGAAAATGTACATATATACGCACACGTATGTACACCCACACATGCATGCAGACACACACACACTCTGAGAAAGGCTTAATTTCTCCATCACCACAGTCTGGAATTAGATATATCACTACATTAACAGAGTTTAACTTTGGGTGTTGAGAGTTCAGGTATTTTTTACTTTCTTTCACAGTTTTCAGTATTTCTAATTTTTTTTTTCCAGACTGAGAGTGTTACTTTATAATCAGAAAGGAAAAACCTGAACTATTTTCATTCTTGTGAATTAAAAAGTAGAGGATTTCTTAAGCTATCACAGGCAGGTTGGGATATACCAAAATACTATATGGTAATTAAAATTCTAGCAACGTTCACTTTGTGATCCCCCCACCACCCAAGAGCAAAACATTAAATGACGTCTAAGGAGGTGCAATCTTTCAGGCTCCCATGAGAATTGCCACATAATTAAGGGGGCATTTATGCTTTTTGGGAATAGGTCCAGGTTTTATTTTTTCTTCTTCAGAAGTCTTAGAGAAATGAAAATCTTCACAGCAAAATGCATTTTTTGTTCCCTTTCATTTAGAGCATGGAAGGCTACCCATTGTCAGGTGACTCTGGAAGAATTTGGCTTGAATTTAAAGTTGTTCGAGAGGGGGTAGGAAGATGAGAATTACTTTGAAGAATTATCCAGCCAAATCTGGTTAATGTAGCCAATGATAGGATAAAGGAAAAGTTTGGAACATGTAATCCATTGTGATTGTTCCAGTTTTTCGGGACAATTAAGAAATAACCTCCATTGCTCAGTCTCAAGAAATACTGGGAAAAAAATGCATGGATACTTTATCGGGTGCCTTTTAAACGGTTAAATATGTGACAGCTTAGCAATGTTGCCTAAACTCTTTAAGTTCTTGTTTGGCCTTGTACAAAGGTATGTGACAGCTTATAAATTTTAGAAGTAACATTGAGAGGACAAAAAATATAGAGAACATTTTTTATAGGTGCATGTATATAGGCCGAGATCGAGTATTAGCCCTCCCTTCCAATAAAATTATGGAGAGAAAGATATCATCATTAGAAGTCTAAGTTAATTTAGGGCATTTCACACCAACCAGTGAGGGATGAGTATAGCAGGAGGAATGAGACCAGAGGACCAAGGAAGAATAAAAGGATATTGGTAGGTGGAAAGAGAGACTAGAAGCAAAATAATTAGAGAAAAATCCAGAGGGGTATTCATTGGGTATAGAGTGAGTAAGTTTTCCTAATTCCAAAATTTGGATCATTTCAGAGTGTTCTGATCCATATCTGTACCTAAAATATGTTATTCTTAGATAATTCTATGATTGAATGACACTAGAGACAAATAATGAGGCCATACAAAGATGAAGAAGTAATGAAGGAGAAGAATAATATCTTATTTGTCCTATTTCCCTAGCTCATTTTATAATGCTTAGTCGGAAGACTACCCACAGTTGTGTCACTTGGGATGCTTGTTAAATAGAATACAGATTCCTGAACTCCATGCCAGACTTAATCTGTGAGGATTTGATCCTGGGATTACTATTTTTAACAAGCTTCACAGATGATTCATAGCACAGGAATGTTTGAGAACCCCTACTATCTAGTGTATAAGGCTGACTTGTTTCCATTAATTCCTGATGCATAATGCTCCTCCTTTTTTCCCCATCATCCTTTCCTTAAACCACATGTGGATCATCTTTTTCATCTGGAATGGATTTCACTTATTTCAAAACTGTTTTACCTTATTACTTCTGTTTTCACTTCTGAACTAAAAGTATATTGCTTGTACAACCCCCTTTTTGCTGTTTTGTTGAGGTACCGAATTGAATAATGGACCTATAGGCAAAAAAGTGGTACATGGCAAGTCACTTAGTTTGTGAGTGAGCTTAGGCAGCTGCCTACTGAACGGCTATATCTCCTTGGGACTTTATTTCTTCTGCTTAATTTTAGGTACACTATAATTATTGTGAAGTTATAAATAGTATTTTCTTTGGAGAAAATTGGTGTTAACCAGAAAGCCATGTGCTTTCTGATAGAAGCGAAGTAGCATAAGAAAGTTACCTTTAGCTGTGGCTGTGTAAAAGACCTTTCAATAACAGTTACTATAATTTGTGGGGGACATTCATATCTTAGTATTTCCTGTGATTTGGGAATTTGGTAACTTGAAGATTTATAGAAAGCATTACAGTTATCGTAACTTTTTTTTGATCATCAACATCTTTGGATTCTTCATGTTTTCTTATTTCCCTGTTAATATTTGAGAGGTAGGAAACCAAGGGAGAAGGAAATGTACTCCTATGGTGGGGCAAATTAAGATATTACTTCTGTATTATTTTTTTATAGCCAAATGTGTGGCGAACGTGGACAGGACCTAGAGAGGATAGACTAGAGCCAGGATGTGGGTGGGACAGGCCTCAGTAGTAGGCAGTTTGTTAGCCCAGATATCTGAGTAGTCAGAATGGTTGAGAGTATGGTAGATGTCATTCATTGGTGAGTTTAGTACAAGATCCAGGTTAGCTGGTAGCAGGCAATATGTAGAAACCCAAGTCAACATTATAGTTTTGATGGTGAGATTAGAGTTTATGTTACTATTTTTCTACATCAAGTATTCTGGAAGGTAATAATTTTTAATGTCCTTTACCTGAAATTAAAAAAAGATTGAAAATAAAGATAGGTTCAGAAAATCACACACACAAAATATATAGTTTAATGAATTATTATAGGGTAAATACCATTGTAACTACCACTGAGGCCAAGAAATAAGAACTGTGAGAAAATAAAACTTCTGTTTTTTTAAGCCGCCCAATCTGATACTTTGTGATGGTAGGCTGAGTTGACTAATACAGTTGGAATACTATTAAAAGGAGATATTTCCCTCATCTGTTATTGAGTTACCAAGTGACAGTTTACACTGAAAAGACAGGATAAATGTTTGTGGCTTTCTCTTTACATACTTACCAGTTTTCAAGATAGTGAATTGGTTCACCATCATCTTCTGAAGGTGTTTAATTCTTTTCTTTTCAAAATATCATTATGAGCTCTTGCACTTAAACATATTTGATGGGTTTCAATCCATTGCAAATATTCTTGTCACTGAAGCACAAATTGTTTCATATTTGGCTAATGGGAGTGTCAACAAGTTGGCTTCTGGGTCCTTTAACAGGACTCTAGTAGTCTTTGTAAGCTTTCTTGCTACCTGGTATGGCATAATGCTTCAGGTTTATCTTACACATTCCCTGCCTTAGACTTGGAATTAGGCATTCTCTATGTAACCATTGTTTCTTTTATTATGAAATGGTATCTCAAGACAATAATCTGAGTGCAAAAGATACTTCTTTGGTAATTGTTTATAGGCCTTTTCAGCAGACAGAGCTGGGAAATATAAGGGTAAAAATTAATTAATGTAACCTTATGGGTTCATATTGATATTTCCAGTTTAAACAGAAGACTATCTATAGACTTTTGGTTAACTTCCTCTCTGTTCCATCCTA
The DNA here is from genome assembly GCA_004363605.1 of Indri indri. NCBI lineage: Eukaryota > Metazoa > Chordata > Mammalia > Primates > Indriidae > Indri > Indri indri. Next base: position 69,798 of record RJWJ010000912.1, read on the forward strand.
TTTGCTTTCTTCCATACCAGGAATTGTGGTTCTCAAGGACAGAAGGGATGATAGAATTATAATGCTTTATAAGTAATCATTTGTCTTAGCCCACAATAGAAACGCAGCAGCCTCAGAATAGCAATATGAATACTATTAATACCACCATCGGTAGAAGAAAATTAACTGAAGGCAAGAAAGAGATCAGAAGAACAGAGAGAAAAGAGGAAGGAGATAATAATAGATGCCATTTTGTTGAAGGTTTGGTGGCGATTGGTGGTTTTCCTCACTCTTATATTTTGCCTTTTGTGATATCTTTCCTCAGTTAGCTTTTTGCAAACATTGTCCATGAGTTTTTGGTTTTGCTTTAGTTCTTCTATTTTTATCTTTTGTGTATTTTTCACACAAATTTTTATTTTTTTAATTTCGAAACTACAGAGAAATTCAAAGAATAGTACAATGAACCCTTGTATACCTTTCACCCAGATTCACTAATTTTTAATATTTTGTCACTTTATAAATATATAATTCTTCCTTCCTGTTCAATATTTTAATATGAGAAATTTTCAACATAGAGCAAAGTTGAAAGAGTTTTAGAGTAACCACTCATGTAGCTGCTGCCTAGAGTTTACCATTAAATTTTGCTATAGTTTTATCTGTGTGTCAGTTTATCCATTCCATTATCTATCCATTAATACATATTGATGCATTCAAAAGTAAATTGTGGAAAGACATCTATGATCATGCATCAGAAGAATTAATATTGTCAATATGGCAATACTCCCCTAAATTGATCTAAGCATTCAGTGCAGTCTCCTTCAAAATCTCAGTTGGATTCTTTACAGAAATTGAGAAGCTGACCTAAAATTCATATGGAAATACAAGAGACCCAGAGTAGCCAAAACAGTCTTGAAAAAGAGACAAAAGTTGGAGGACTCATGCTTCCCAAATTTTAAGACTTACTACTAAGTTACAGTAATCAAGACTGTGTGACAAATAAGGAAAGACAAATAGATCAGTGGGATAGAATTAAGCATCCAGAAATAAACCCTCACATTTACAGTCAATTGTTATTCAACAAAGATGCCAAGACAGTTAGGTGGAGGAAAGAAAATATTCTTCAACAAATGGTGCTAGATATCTTCATGCAGAAGAATAAAGTTGGGCCTCTACTTCCTACCATATACAAAATTTAATTTAAAATGGATCTTTTATATGAAATGTACAAAAATAGACAAATCTACAGAGATAGAAAGTAGATTAATGGTTGCTTAGGGCAGCAGGCAGGGTTGGAAGAAAATGGAAAGTGGCTAACAGGTACATAGTTTCTTTTGGGGATGATGAAAATGTTCTAAAATTGATTATGGTGATGGCTGCATAACTCTGAATACACTGAAAGCCACCGACCTGTACAGAAATCAAACCTTAATAAGCTGTTAGAGAAAAACCAAGTAAATTGCAGTAATTAATACAATTTCCCCTAAATATGTCAATATTTATATTATTAACTGGGGCTCAATATTTGTTTATGCATTTTCCTTTTGATATAAAAATTACATAAAATGAAATGCAGAAATCTCAAGTACACATTCACTGAGTTTGGACAAGTGCATACACCTGTGTTATAGGACGTTAACATCACACCCAGAAAGTTCCCTCCTGTCACCTTTCTAGCCAGTTTTCCTCTATCTTCTGTGTGAGGTATCCTTTGATCTGATTTTTTTCCCACCACAGAATCATCTTGCCCGCTTTAGTATTTTATATAAAAGGCATCGCTTGATAGGAACTCTTTTGTGTAAGACTTTCTCTCAGTATGCTATTTCTAAGATTAATCTATGTTGTTGCATTCCTTTTTTGGCTGAGTTGTAGTCCGTTGTATGAATATACCAATGATTGTATGTTCATTATCATAGTGATACTCATCTAGGCTCTTTCTAGTATCTGAATATTATGAATAAATCAGCCTTGAACATTTTTTAAGAAGGCTTTTTGTGAATCTATGTTTTCATTTCTCTTGGATTAATACCTGGGAGTGGAATTGTTGGGTCACAGGGAAAGTGTATGTGTAGTTTTATAAAAAACTGCCACAGTTTTCCCAAAATGGTTATACCATTTTACATTTCCATCCACTATTTACAAGAGTTCCAGTTGTGCCACAACGTCTCCAATATTTGATGTTGTCAGTATTTTAAATTTTAACCATTCTGGTGGGTGTATAGTGGTATCTCATTGTGCTTTTAATTTGTATTTCCCTGATGAATAATGATACTGAGTGCTTTTTCATGTGTTTACTGGCTATTTGTATATCTTCTTTCGTGAAGTGTCTGTTCAAATAATGTGCCTGTGTGTCCATCGGGTTGTTTGTATTTTTATTAAGTTGTGGGAGTTCCTTTTATATCTTGGGTATCAGTTCTTTGTCAGATAATTATTGTGAATATCTTCTTCCAGTCTCTGGCTTGCTTATTCATATTAACGATGATATTTTTTGATTACTTAGACATTTTGAATTGTGATAAAATCTTATTTATCCTTTCTATGGTTATTCTTTTCTTTGTCCTGTGTATTTTAGCTTTTATGTTTTAGCCCATCTCAAATAATTTTTACATTTAGTATGAGATGGGGATTAAGGCTATTCTTTTCCAGTAGGGGTATCCAGTTATTCCGGCACTGTTTTTGGAATATTTTTCCCATTTAGGATTGCTTTGACACCTTTATTGAAAATCAAATCAAATGTACTATCTCTATTCTGTTTCATTGATATATTTGCTGATCCTTATGATACCACAGCATCTTAATTACTGTACCTTCATAGTAAATCTGTAAGTCAAGTTTGTGACCAACCTCTCCCCATCCAGATTAAGCAGAATATCTAATAAAGAAAAGCAAACTTTTAACTAAGTTATAATTAATGTTCTCATCTTCCTAGTATGAGTAATAATTTACTTAGAGTATTTTCAGACTGGTTATATGAGCCATTATATTTTTCAGAAATTCATTACCATTTACTGGGGAAATTGCTCTAAAAATTTGTATAATTTGGGGTATAATCTTTAAGAATATTTGAACCTAGTGTTAGGTAACCTTTCCTGAAGCTCTTAGTCAGACTCAGGCATTTAGAACTACTGTACTAGTTTTGCACTGCTCAACTCCAGGGGACCATTCACACTGGCATAGTAAGTAGAAAAGTAAATAAAAGCAAGAAAGAGATTAGAAGAAGAGAGAGGAAAGATGAGGAAAGACATAAGAGAAGTATGTGTGGTATAAAGTGGTAGGTCATCACATGTCTAGTGTCCTTATTGGTTTCAAACATTTATTTTAAATGTATCAAAAAAGTAAAGCAGATAAAAGCAGAGCATCTCTAACTAAAGGATACGTTTATAAGATTACCAGAGCACATCCCCTTCATACTTCCCCTTCTACTACCCACAGTCCCTAAAGCTGAAATCCAGTACATAATAAGGCTATTATATTGCATATTGCAGTTTGGACATTTAGAAGTTATGGGGGTAAAAAAGTATTGTGCATTTTGCCAAAATGGAAACTATATGTTTACAATTCGTTGAGCTTTTTTGACACTAAAGTGGTTGTCTCATGGGTGCTGCATCTTCAATTGATTTTGACCATTAGGAATCCTGTGTATAAGATTTATTTAAGAATATTATATATGTTGAAATTGCTAGCATGTGTCTAGTTAAACTTAATATAATGAACAAAGTACAATTTTGTGCATACAGGTACATATATTTTCTTTATTTCTCCATTTCTTCTGATTTCTTTCCATGTTCTGATAACTGAAAGATGCTAAAAAAGTTATCAGTATGATTGCCTCGATCAGAACTATGACTTTTCTCTTAACTAGTTAGAAATGAAAAGTTGTCATTTCTTCCTATTGTGTAAATAGAGGAAGGTAGAAAAATTTGCTGATTTTTATTACTGTTGTTATCCCTTTTAAACATTTGTCTATTCATAGGTGTTTTGGCTCATCAGCTTGTACCCATGGAAGTATTGCAACTGTTATCTTCAGTGATAACATTGCAGATGATATCATCATGTTTGCGTTAGGTACAAAGTAATAGTTTAGCTGTTTAAAAATTGAATACCAAAGAAGATGCAGACTTTATAATTCCTAATAATAATTATCTACATGATAAATTATAAAAGTTCTGGTATTGAAGTAAATATAAACATAATTTAAAGGAACTAAGCCATCTCATTAAGTAAGGGTATGTTCAAGAAACTAGACAGAATTAAGTGGATAAATAGCACTTTCTTGAAAAAATAGTTAACTAACATATAGTTGGGCTTATGTTTTTCCTTTAAATCATGAAAGTTTATTTGAAATGGTGATTCACATTTTGTACAATCTTCTTTACAGATTTTATCTGGTAGTCTTTTATCAAATTTTTTTGTAGAATTGTCCTTTTTGTCTGAGACTGTTTAAGCCTTCAGTAGGCAACTCAATTTTAATAACTTTGCTAGTTCAAAGAGGTATCACCAACTGCAAAGAAGCAGTAATAAGCAGGGAGCAACGTCAGGTCACATTGCAGATCTGACACTTGTGAAAAGGGAAGGGAAAGGAAAGACTGAGTAGGAAGTGTGTCAGACTGTAGTGCAGATGTAACACAGTTTTGCCCAGGCCAATGGAGAGTCCTCAAGCCAAAGCCATGTGTTGGTAGAGTCCCTTGTTCTACAGGAATGCATCTGTGCTAGTATTCCCACCATGCTTAGCCATTGCCTGGGAACAGTGTGGATGAAGATAGCCTTAGTGTGAGCATGAGGGTCAATCTGGAAGGGTGGCAGTTTAGACTGTCAATTAACCATGACTCCTGCACAGATTTGAGTGGAAATTTCCATGGCCTCTACATTTCCATGTGCCATACATCTACTTCTCCATTCATTTTTGTGGAGCAGTTTATCCGTGTGTGTTTCCTGTGGTCCTGTCTTCCTGGGGGGAAACTTAGAAGAGAGAGAGAGACACAGAGAGAGAGAGAGACTAGTTGCTTGAACTGTAGTCTCCCATTGTAGTGGTTAGTCCCGGGCCCTCAATCTTGGCAGAAATAATTGATACTGTATAAGAAGGAGGAGGACTGCTTTTAAACATGTGGAATGTGGGAACTACTTGATGTTTTCTGGTACTCTCATGCCTCATTTAAACCGTGAATGGACACCTGCAGAAACTCTGACATAACAGGAATGAAGATTTGAGTCACAACTCTAGGTAACACACCAAAATGTGTAGAGGTGATAGCTGAAAGTAAAGGGAATTTAGAATGGCAAGTAGAGGAGGGAAAAGATGAGCATTGTAATTTTAGATACTGGGATTCACTGGTCAGCAAAACAAAACCAATATCTGCATGAAGATTACATTCTAGTAGGGATATATATATATATATATATATAATATATACATACATATACATATACACACCCCACCCCCCCCACACACATATATAGTAGGGATATATATGTCTAATAGGGATATATATATATGTATATATGTTTTATACATTATAGTTCTTGTTGGCTTGAAGACCATGTTCCTTATCGCAGGTGAATTAAACAAAATGTTCCCTGAATAGCAGACTAACCACTTCTCTTCTCTGTTTGCTTCTTTTGGTCTTCTAGGCATTTTTTCCCCACAAGCTTTGATTCCTTTTAGGTTTTTAGCTTTCTCATAATTATTCTTATGGGTTTACATTACTCATTTGTGCTGTCTTCATTTCTTTTCCCCCTTATTCCATCTTTTCACATATTCTAAAAATCTAATTTAGTCAGAGTGTTCCTTGTGTTGTATCTTGGATTCAGTCACATTCCTGTTTTCTTTCTCATTGAATTCTCATGCTCTTATGATAGAATTTTGCTTTTTTAGGATTGCCAATAATCACTATCCTTTTAGTCTTTTACTATGAGTTCACAGTTATAAGTGTGACCTTTCAAAAATCTGCTTAATTTGCATAGTATGCAGTTGACTGTGCTCAGCTTTCTCTTCCCTTGCTGAATAATAACAATCCCAATCTGACATTATAGTTTTTCATCCTTAGGTGTCTTTTACTGCCAAATGTCAATCCATTCAACTGTGCTCCTCAGGCTTAGAGTTCAGAATGTGTTTGTTGGAAATAATCTGATTTCAGCCATCTTCTCAAGACTATGTAATCTTCCTAATTTTTTTTAACACATTTGTTCTCAACCCTAGGAGCACATTAGATATAACTGGCTTGGGTTGGGGCTAAGACAATCAGATTTAGTACCACCATTATAAATGAAAGGGAAGCTATACAGAACTTTTTCTATTACCAAATTGATGAGAAGATTTTTTTATCTTTATCATGTTCTTAACATTTTCTCTTATAAGATAGTTTTTTCATCTACTCTTCATTGCTCTGTGTCTTTTTTTCTTGATTCTTTACCTTATCTAAGAACACTTTATTCTCTAGAAGGACTCTTTGCACGTATGGCTCAGATACATCTTGGTAACTATCACAATTGCCATTATTTTTGTTTTCTAGATCAGTCCTGTTCAATAGCAATATCATGCATGTCACATACATAATTTTAAATTCTATAGTAGTGACATTAAATAAGCATAAAGAAACATAAAATGAACTTTAGTAATACATATTATTTAACCCAGTATACACCAAATATTGTCATTTCAAATTATAATCAATATACAACTTATTAGTGAGATATTTTACACTCTTTGAAAGTTGATGTGTATTTTACATTTATAGCACATTTCAATTTGGACTAGCCACATTTCAAGTGTTCAGTAGTCACATATGGCTAGTGTCTACCGTATTGGACAGAACAGGTCCAAATGAATAATTGTCCATATTATTTGCCTTTGAAATCTGCTATAAAAACATGCCTGTTGACTTTGTGTTGTCATAATTCCTTCCCAATTAGTATTTTCTCTCATAGCAATTTCTTTATACTTCCTTCCATCATAGAATTGCATTAATTTTATTACATTATAGTAACTGATTCACATGTGTGTTTCTCCAGCTAAATTGCGAGGTCTCTGAAGGCAGGTTCTATGTACCAATTCATCTTTGTGCCATCATTTCCCATCCAAAGCACTAGTAGTGCTTTTGAAATAGTAGAGCATGCAGTAAATGTTTATGGAATTGAATTATATACAAACCATCTCTTGATGTGCCTGCATTTTATGGAGGGTTAGTAACTAGGAATGTGGTCAGCACATACTCCCTCAAGAATAGAGACACATTTCATTTTAACAAATTAAGCCACAGGTCAGGATACTATGCATTGTGTTCTAATTTTGTCTACTCATGTATGTGTAGCTCTTGCTCTACAAGAAGTACCATTTGAATTTTCCTTTTATGATTTTCTACTATGCAGTATTTGTTTCATATTTTTTGTTTCGGATTTAGTGTTTTCTTGAATTATGTGTATCTATGACTAGCCAGTTAGACTTGGATTTCTAAAATTATTTTGCTAGTTTATGTATGGCTCTTAAAGCTGTTTACCCAGCACTCTAAAATTTGTTCACTAGAAATGGACTGGTGATAGAAATCAAATACAGTCTCATGGTAACATGATCAAATAGCAAATTGCCAGGTTGTTGCTATTTTTATTAAAATGAAAGCTCATTGAATAACTATATGTATATAAGGCCTATCCAGGACTCTTTCTGCCTATAAAGAATCCTCTACCTCCGTCTTCCAGATTTGTTTATTAAATCATCTCTTTCTCCCCTATGCTTCCACTGATCTCTCTAAGATGGGGCTAACTAAAGGACAGATTTTTGTCATGACAACAGTATAAAGTGATGGTAGATTTTGAGTAGTGTATAAATTGAAGCTGCTTTGGAAATAGTTGCTCTATTTGAGTGACAAGTATTGAGAAAGCATTGCCAGCTTTAATGTTTGAGCAAGTTATTAAAGCTGTAGGCACAGCTTCCCCACACCAAATGTAAAGTTATGGGGGCTAATCTGAGGAACTTGTCTGTGGATTTTTAAGGTTAAACTACTGGTAATGAAGCAATTGGAAATATGTCCAGACTAGATACCAGAATAGCTCCATTGTCTGATAACTGATATCTTTAAATCTTTGGGCTCACTTTGATCAATGTGAATTTATGAGAATCCTCAAAGTAAGTTTTCTAAATATTGACTTGACAATTACTAGTGTATTCTATGGAGCTAGAGCTTTTGTGATTTGGGAGGAGCTCTGGTGGTAGTTCTGTGTCCCATAACCAAGAACATTATTAAGAATGTACTGTTTTTTCCTGCTGGTTACGAACAAAACAACCACAACCGAGGCATACCTGCTTTTTGTGATTATACTAAACTAAGGTTTTTCTGATTTCTGCCCATTGTTGGAAAATACCATGGGGGCTTTCACGCAGAACACTTGCTGAAAGTGGTAGCAGAGTTTCTTGCTTTGCTGCCTGTTAAATAAAGATCGTATTAGCACCTCCTATCGTGAATACCAGCTCCTTGAGATAATCAGCCAGTAGTTCTGTTAGAAATGCACAGGAAATGTTGGTCCACTCAGTGTAAGGGCAAAAACCAATTTCTTCTTACCTTCCTGTCAGCAGGCAACAGGGAGGCCTAGGGCATGTTAGTGCATTTTTACACTGGCATAGAGCCCTGGAGTTGGACTCACTGAGTCTTAAATGCACTTAGAACACAGGTTTTGACTGCTTCATAGGAGACATTCCAGACATATTTATGCTCAGCACAACTCTGAAGTTTTTATTCTTATTATCATGGTACTGTGGTCTTTTTGTTTGCTTCTTTTATCTGTGATGTTAGTACTTTTCCAAGGCCAAGTTAAAACAAATAACTGTAGATAAGTTCAACTTGTGTTAATCTGTTTACATTTATGGAACCGCTTTACTGCAAGCCTGAGAAAGATATTGAAACTCAGGATATGTCTGTACATGCCTGGTAGAATGGAAAGCTTCGGTGCTGTCAATAGCCAGTCCATAAATCATACAATCAGGATTCATCTTGCTTCTCAATTATCTTTTTTTCTGTGAGGCCATAGCTGTTGGTTAACTCATTTATCTGAAAGTAAATTATTTTTAATGGTGTTGGAAGTTTTTGTAACATCTAGAAATAAATTATAACTTAAAATCTGATGGTTTTATCATGTTACTCGTGTTTATCAACCCATCATTCTGGACCATTAATTTTTAGTTGGAAGTTTTGGATACTTTCTGCCAGAGAAATTAGTTAATAGAGGAAGGAAAGTGGTATTTGAAGGCAGAAGACAAAAATCTGAGTTCAAGTGTTAGCTTACTGTATGGTCCTCAATAAAGTCATTTAAGTCCTCTAAACCTCAATTTCTACATCTGACAACATAGAAAAGTATACCCATATATATCACAGCATGATTACTGAGAGGAGCAGATAAGAGATACATCATATTATTTGTAAATTGCAAAGAGCTATACAAATGTTGGTTATCATTTTTGTTGTTTTCCAACCCTTTCACCCCAAACTTCTTAATACATCAATCGCATTTATATAATTTTTCATGTGTCAGGTTAGATACGATAATATCACTTGAGAATGTGCGTATGTTTCATCGTATTGCTGAAAATGTACATATCACCAAATTTTCTTACCAAAGTTTCATTTTAGAAATAAATAGCAATAATTACAACAGAAGAAATTTATCTATAAGCACCGTCCATCTCTTCTTATCTTCAAAGTAAAATAACTGCTTTCAGCTTGAGTAGGGAAATTAAGTGCTCTCTCCACTGCTTCTATTATAGCTTTTAAGAAACAATATTAAATGATTTCTTGAATTGATCTCATTTTAAAATTACTTTGTTACTTACTTGAGTTTCCATTGTTGAATTTTCTTTATTGGAGACTTAAGCAGGTTAAATATCTACTGCAGAAATGTCTTAAATCTCAGTACTGTGGTCTGGCTGCCTTGTGAGTTTCTCATCACTGGAGGTGTTAACAAGGTGAGGCTGGATGGCTAGAAATGTTTTAGGTGGATATCATAGATCATATAGAGCTGAGGACTGGAAAGCTGCTGATTGTATGTTGTGATCTGTACTTGTGTTTTTTTCCAATTTAGATCATGAACATGCTTATATATAATTATTTCCTTCAAATATTGCTTATTCTACACTTTGGGAATGCTTGCTAGGGAATACTTGAGTAGCACTGAAAAAATACAATTTGTATGTGTTAACCAGTTTTCTAAGCATTTTTATCTCTTTTGAATACTTGTAATACTTTATGTTCATCTTATGTTATTTATCTCATTCTTTCTAATAAAAACCAATTCGTTTATTTCTCTAATTGCCCTTATTTAGTTTATAAAGTTCTTCTGTAGAGATAAGATATTTAATAATCTTCTATACCGCACATTAATTTGTGTAGATCCAGCACTCAGTAAAAACTCGTCAAATTTAATTTATTGTCATTAGTACCTAACACTCGGAGGGAAAGTTGCTCTTGATTAAAGTAGCTTACCCTCCATTTCTTTCCTGTCTGCCAATCATAAATATACTTTTTACAAATATCATTCTGACTTAAGATAATTTTCTAATATAGCAATCTCATTTACCCAATTGCCATTAAAACATCTGATAACCTAATTATTTTAAAAGGCCCCATTTTATATATTTCCAAATGGTATCCAAAAGTACTTGCAAATAAAAAATTTACCCTCAGTGAGCTGTAGGCATAGCGTCCCCATCCAAAATGTAAAGTTATGGGGGCTGATCTGAGGAACTTTCTGTGGATTTTTAAGGTTAAGTTACTGGTAATGAAGCAATTGGTCATTTTTCCAGACTGGATACTAGAATAACTTCGTTGTCTGATAACTGGTGTCTTTAAATCTTTTGGCTCACTTTGATCAATGTGAGTTTATGAGAATTGTTAAAGTCTGGCATACTTCCTCTGCCTGGTAACCTTTCTTAGGGATCTCACCTCCTTTCTGCAACCTTCCTCCACACCCCCCCATTGGGAAAAAAAACACAGGATCTCAAAAACTAAATGAGTATATTTTATTCTTAGGTTATCTTTTAAAAATTACAATGTTTTTAATCAAGGAAAATCATTAACTACATTAATATTGGTGAATTACATGCTATAGTCATCATATTTTAATGAATCTTCTCTAATACTTTTAGTTCTGAGTTTGTAGAAAGTAGTTGCTGCTGCTCTGGTTAAAAAGCTTTCCAACTGGTGTGTTCATCTATAATTTTTTAAGAACAATTTTTATAATAGTGAAAAGTAAATGTTTCCTCCTCATAGAAACTCTGGCAGAATATCTTGGCTTTTTCTCAGAATTTAAAAGCAAATGGGAATCAGTTTGAAATATTAGAAAAGTCAAGAAACTGATTCTGGCTCTGGCTCTGTCATTGACTGCCTCTTCATTTCTTCATGTTTTAAATGAGGGGAATATATTAGTTAATTTCTAAGACCTCTTTCAACTCCACTACCATTTTTTATTGATAATATTTATTAAGAAGAAATAGCAAGATCTGTTTATGGATTGTGATAGGATATTAATAAAGGGATGTAACAAAGATATCTAAAATTTTTAGCCTGGACCATTAAAGAATTGTCAATCCATGTCCCCCAAAATGGAGGTTTTGTGTTAAGGGCAGCTAGGTTGAAGATGACATCTGTTTTGAAATGTTAAATTTAAAGTAATATCTTCTAAGAGTTTATGAGACTCATGGGAGTGGCCATTGCATGGTAATATTATATTCTATGCATATGGTTTAAAAAGTACAGGTAGCACTGAAAAACGTCAGTTCCTTTCCTCATCCTTTGTAACTTCCTTGATCGTTTTCTCAAAGGCAAAGACTTGCAAATAATTTTTACTTTACCAAAACTTTCTATTTACTTTGTGCTAGGATAGATGAGGTACTCTTTCTGCTACCTTCCCATCTCCTCCATCTCCTCCCTATATGTTACTCTGTTTTCAATTAAATCAATAAGCAATGTTTACATTATTTTGAATACGTGCATATTATAAATATGTTGCTTATTGTATTGCCAGCTAATAGTCTATGATTATATTTCTTTTTTGTGTAAATCTTTCTCCCACAGTTTCTAATTATATTTCTTTTATTCCTGTAATGCATTTCTTACACTATTTACTTTTTTCAAAAGTTCCATTATATCTAGTTCCCTCATTTTTTTTCCCTACACTGGGAAAAATTGTAAGTAGTCCCTTTTTATTTTCTGATTTTATTTATGGTGTATAAAAATATAATTCACCTTAATATATTGCTTTTATATCTAACTTCATTAATTCTAATTTCTCTGTAGAATCTTTTGAATTGTTTCTCTATGCAATCATATCATCTGTGAATAATATTTTTGTTTCTTTTCTTTCAACAATGGCTAGGACCTAGATTAAATTCAAGTTCGTCATGTTTTATTTAGGATTTTTGCATCTCTATTCGTTGGTAAGATTGGCTTGTAATTTTCCTTTCACACTCAGTCCTATTTAGGTTTGATGTCAAGGTCATGCTAGCTTTATCCTTCTGTTCTCTGGAAGAGTTTGGGTAGATTTAAAATTTTTGTTCTAGCTTAATTGCGTTATGGTTAGACATCATGTTTTGTGTGAATTCCTTCCTTTGAGATTTGTTTAGACTGGCCTTAAGGCTCAGTGTATGATCAGCTTTTATAAATATCCAGGATGTGCCTGATTTGAATGTGTTCATTTGATGGGTACATTGTATTATGTATGTTCATTAGAACAAATTTGTTATTCATGTTCAAATCTTCTACATTTTTACAGATTATTTCATTTACATGCTCAATCAACTATCAGAGGTCTGTTTAAAATCCCCAACTATGATTGTAGATTTGTCTGTTTCAGTTTAAGAGCTTTTTCTTAGTATCTTTCTTATGAACCAAAGCTTTTATCATTCTCAAGTGGCCCTATTTTATCTTTCATAATGCTTTTGCCTGAAAGTCTACTTTGTCTGAAATTAGTATGACTATAACAGCTTACTTTGGTTATTTGTGTATAAGTTTTTAAATCTTTTATTTCAACCTTTATATGTAACTGTGTCTTTTTAACATCTCTGATAAATAGAATACATGTTGATATTTGCCTCTTTTTTTTGCACTCTGAAAATATTTGTCTCCAGAATTTTTCTCAATGTACTCACTTACCTAACTTATTAGTAGCAAGATTTTCAAAAAATTAAAATAAGATATAATGAGCACCATTGTATCTTTGTTTAGATTCAACACTTGTTAACATTTTGCCATATTCACTTTACAGCTTTATGTCTCTTACTCTTTGGAATGTCTATGAGTATGCATGTATTTAATGATTATATGTGTCTATACATTTTTGTTTTGCTAAGCCATTTAAAAATAAATCATATATATCCTGACATTTTATATGCCTAAATACCTCAGTATACATCATGCCTCACCTAAGGAAAAGGGCATTATCCTACATAAACATGATATTATTAACACACTTAAGAAAATCAACAGCAATTTTAAAGTATTATCTAATATTCAAGTTATATTCAAATGTCCCTAATGGTCCTAAAAAGTCTTTCATAGGCCGGGTGCGGTGGCTCATGCCTGTAATCCTAGCACTCTGGGAGGCCGAGGTGGGCGGATTGTTTGAGCTCAGGAGTTCGAGACCAGCCTGAGCAAGAGTGAGACCCCGTGTCTACTAAAAAAAATAGAAAGAAATTATCTGGACAACTAAAAATATATAGAAAAAATTAGCCGGGCATGGTGGCGCATGCCTGTAGGCCCAGCTACTCGGGAGGCTGAGGCAGGAGGATCGCTTGAGCCCAGGAGTTTGAGGTTGCTGTGAACTAGGCTGACGCCATGGCACTCACTCTAGCCAGGGAAACAGAGCGAGACTCTGTCTCAAAAAAAAAAAAAAAACAAGTCTTTCGTAGCTGTTGATGTACTGCATATGTATATTCTCTTAAATTTTTAAAAATCTGGAATATGTTGGAAGAAAATTTTCCATGGATCTCTTGTGTCTCTGTACATCTTGAGAAAAGAGGTGCTGTCTTTGTCCAGAACTCTTTTTCAAGGATGTTTTATAGTGAATGACTTGGAAAATAGAGATAGAATTTCCCTTTGGAGGAGAGGACAAGTTTGTTTACTTTCTAGTATAATAAAGATAATATCTTGGGCCAAAGGTCAAACAAGCTTACTGTCCATTGTGACATATGTGGGCTCCCTAAACAACCCGTTTCTCTCCTGTAACAATAATGCACTGCATGTGAAGGCATTACATTGTCTGCTTTCCATCACTCTATGGAAACTAGGGCTCAGGGAAGCCCAGACTATTTTACTATGAGTAATAAATTGGCTGTTGTCTCTGATCAAGAAGTCTTGTTTGTATCTTTTGCTAGCATCCATGAAACTGTGGCAGGCTAACTTATTAGCTTCCAATAGGGAAAAGTCTTAGACCCTTCCCAGATTTTGACAGAATGGTCTTCCCACATTTTATGTCATGACACTGATTTTTTAACAGCTTCATTGAGATATAATATACGTACCGTACAATTCACACATTTAAAGTGTACAATTCAGTTGTTTTTAGAATGTTTACAGAGTTGTGCAACCATCACCAAAATCAACTTTAGAACATTTGTATCAATTCAAAAAGAAACTCCATAACTCTTAGCTGTCACTTCCCATGGCCCTTCACCCCCACCTCCCAGCTCTAGGCAACCACCAATCTACTTGTTATCTCTATAGATTTGTTTATTCTAGACATTTTATATAAGTAGAATCATGCAACACGTGGTATTTTGTGTCTGGCTTCTTTCAATTAGCATAATGTTTTCGAGGTTTATCTATATTGTGGCATAAATCAGTTCTTCATTCCTCTTTATTGCCAAAGAATATTCTGTCCTATGCATATACTACATTTTGTTTATCAGTTCATTATTGATGGACATTTGAGTTGTTTTATACTTTGTTGGCTATTATGAATAATGATGCTATCAACATCCACGTACAAGTTTTTGTGTGTATGTTTCTATTTTTCTTCAGTGTATAACTAGGAGTGGAATTGCTGGATCGTATGTTTAATTGCTTTAGGAACTGCCAAACTTTGCTAAAGTGGTTGCACCATTTTGCATTCCTACTAGCAATATATGTGAGTTCCAATTTCTCTACATCCTCAATAACACTTGCTATTGTCTGTCTTTTTGATTATAGCTATTTAGTGTGTGAAGTGGTATCTCATTATGGTTTTGATTTGCATTTCCCTGATTGCTAATGATGTTAAGTATCTTCTCATGGGCTTATTGGACATTTATATGTCCTTTTTGGAGAAATGTCTCTTCAGATCCTTTGCCCATTTTCATTTTTTATTTAAAATTTTATTTTTATTTGTAATTATTATGGGCACGTAACAATTGTATATCTTTATAGGGTACATGGGATGTTTTGATACAGGCATACAATGTGAATTAATCAAATCAAGGTAATTGGGGTATCCATTTACTCAGGCATTTAACATTTCTTTGTGTTAGGAACATTCCAATTCCACTCTTTTAGTTATTTTAAAGTATCCCCTAACTTATTGTTGATTATAGTCACTTTGTTGTGCTATCAAATATAGATCATTCTGTCTATCTAACTATAATTTTGTACCCATTTAACTATCCCCACTTCATACCCACCTCCCCACTACCCTTTTCAGCCTCTGGCAACCATCATTCTGCTTTCTGTCTCCATGAGATCAATTGTTTTTAATATTTGATTCCCACTATATAAGTGAGAACATGTGAGATTTGTCTTTCTGTGCTTGGCTTATTTCACTTAACATAATGTTCTCCAGTTCCAACCATGTTGTTGCAAATCCTTTGCCCATTTTTGTTGGATTATTTGCCTTCCTAGTGAGTTGTAAGAATTCTTTACATATCCTGGATACAAGTCCCTTATCAAATATAGGACTTACAAATACATTTTCCCATTCTACGGATTGTCTTTTCACTTTCATGATAGTGCCCTTTGAAGCACAAAATTTTTAAATTTTGATGAAATTTAAAAAAAACTAATTTTGATGAAATTATTAAAAACTATTTTTTTTCTTTTGTCATTTTTGCATTTGGTGTCATATCTAAGAAGGCTTTGACTAAACAAAGGTCAAGAATATTTACTCCTATGTTTTCTTCTAAGAGTTTTATCTGTGATCTATTTTAAGTTAATTTTTATGTATGATAAGAGGTCCAAGTTTTTTCAATTGCATGTGAGTATCCATTTGTCCAAGCAGTATTTGTTGAAAATACTATTCCTTCCCCCAGTGAATGTCCTTGGCACCTTTGTAAAAAATCAGTTTGCCATAGATGTATGGGTTTATTTCTGGGCTCTGGTCTATATGTCTGTTATACCATTACTGTACTGGTTTGATTACTTTAAGTTTGTAGCAAGTTTTGAAATTGGGAAGTGTAAGTCCTTCAACTTTGTTCTTTTTCAACATTATTAATATTTTGGCTTTTGGGGTTCCTTGCAATACTATATGAATTGCATATTAATTTAGGATCGGTTTTTCCATTTCTACAAAAAAAAAAAGACAGTCGGAATTTTTATAAAGATTGCCTTGAATCTGCAAAAAAATCTGGGGAGTGTTACTATCTTAGCAATATGAAGTCTTCTGATCTATAAACATGGGATATTTTTCCATTTATTTAAGTCTTCTCTAAATTCTTTCAACAATGTTTTTTACTTTCTACAGTATAAATTTTGCATTTCTTAAGTTTATTCCTGAGAATTTTATTCTTTTTTTTTCCCCTTAGAGACAGGATCTCACTCTGATGCCCAGGCTAGAGTGCAGTGGCATGATCATAGCTCACTGTAACCTCAAACTCCTGGGCTTAAGCAATCCTCCCACCTCAGCCTTCTGAGCTCCTGACTAACTGGGACTAAAGGTGTGCACCACCATGCCCAGCTAATTTTTAAATTTTTTTAGAGACGGGGTCTTGCTGTGTTGTCCAGGCTGGTCTCAAACTCCAGTACTCAAGGCATCCTCCTGCCTTGACCTCCCAAAGCACTGGGATTATAGAAGTGAGCCACTGCACCTGGCCAGAATTTTACTCTTTTTCATGCAGTTGTAAATGGATTTTTCACTTAATTTCATGCTAGCACATAGAAATTCAGTTGATCTTTGTATGTTGATCTTGTACCCTGTAACCTTGCTAAACTCGTTTAGTTGCTCTAATAGGATTTTCTATATATAAGAGTATGTCATATGTGAATAGAGGTAACTTTACTTCCTTCTTTTCAATATGGGTGTTGCATTTCCTTGCCTAATTGTCCTGGATAAATAGAACATCTAGGATTATGTTGAAAAGAAATGACAGAGTAGACATCCTTGTCTTGTTCCTGGTCTTATAGGGAGATGATTCCGTCTTTCACCAGTAAGTATGATGTTTGCTGTGAGTTTTTCATAGCTGCCCTTTATCAAGTTGAGAAAGTTATGTGCTATTCCTATCTTGATAGTAATGTTTCCTCTTTTAGTTCTGATTTTAATAACTTGAGTCTTTTTTCTTTTTTTCTTGGTGCTTTGTCAATTTTGTTGATCTTTTCTAAGAACCAACTTTTTTTTTAAATTTTCTCTATTCTTTTTCTGTTTCATTAATTTCAGCTCAAATCTTTATTCTTTCTTTCTGTCTCCTTGATTTAGGTTTAGTTGGCTCTCTTTTTCTAATGTCTCAAAGTGGAAGGAAAATTTATTTATTTGATATCTTTTTATATATGGGCACTTACCGCTATAAATTTTCCTCTAATCACTTCTTTAAATGCATTCAATATGTTTTGGTATTTTGTAGTTTTATTTTCATTCAACTCAAACTATTTCTAATATGCCTTATAATTTCTCTTTTGACCTATAGGTTAATTAGGAGCGAATTACTTCTTTTCTATATACTTGTGAATATCCCAAATTTCTTTTTGTTATTGATTTCTAATTTCATTCCATTGTGGTTAGAAAACATACTTTGTATGATTTCAATCCTTTTAAGTTGCTCGATATTTGTTTTATGGTCTAGCATATGATCTATCCTGGATAATGTTCTATGCATTCTCGAGAAAAAGGTATATTTTGCTATTGTTGCGTGGAGTGTTGAATAGATGTCTTTTAGGTCTAGTTGGTTTATAGTGTCATTTGAATCCTTTATTTCTTTGTTGATCTTCTGATTCACTGTTCTACCCATTATTAAAAATGGAATATTGAAGTCCCTGACTTTTGTCAAATAGTCTATTTCTCATTTCAATTCAGCCAGCTTTTGTTTCTTGTATTTTGGGGTTCTGTTGTTAGGTGCATCTATGTTTACAATTATTATGGCTTCCTGTTAAATCGACCTTTTTATCATTATAAAATGACCATCTTTATCTCTAATAACTTTTTTTTTTTTAGAATATATTTTGTCCGTTATTAGTATATCGACTCCAGCTTCCTTATGGCTGCTGTTTACATGCTTGTATTTTTTCTATTCTTTAACTTCCAATCTTTTTTGTGTATTTTAATCAAATACATTCTGTAGACACCATTGGATCTTGCTCTTTTATAAAGTCTAACAATCTCTGGCTTTTGTTTGGCTTGTTTAATCCATTCTTGTTCAACCCTATTATTAATTCAGTTGGATTTTTGTCTGTCATTTCACTTTCTGTTTTCTGTGTCTCATGTGGTTTTGTTGTTGTTATTGTTGTTGTTGTTCCTCTCTTTTTCCTTTACTTTTTATACAGTTACAAAGACCTTAGGACACTTTAACTTCTCTCCCTCTGTCCTGACTTACATTGTATCACCAGTGTGTTTTAATTTTATATTTTTAATGCCACAGTTGTTTTTATAATTGTGTTTTGTAGTTACTATTTATTTAAATTCAATCATAACTTCACCACTTTTTTTGTTCTTCCTTCTTCTTGGTATTTTAGGCTATACATTTGGTTTCT
This sequence comes from Indri indri, assembly GCA_004363605.1. Classification (NCBI taxonomy): domain Eukaryota; kingdom Metazoa; phylum Chordata; class Mammalia; order Primates; family Indriidae; genus Indri; species Indri indri. The sequence continues at coordinate 88,679 of RJWJ010000912.1, forward strand.
TTTTGTGGGGTTTTGCTGGGGGCACACTTTCTCTGTTTTTGCTGGTCTAAAAATATCTGACCTTGTTCTTGAAAAATACTTTCACTGGGTAAAAAATTATAGATTTGCAGTTTTCTCTTAGCATATTAAAGATGTTGTGCCACAGTCTTCTGGCTTCCATTATTGCTGCTGAGAACTAATCTGTAAATTAATTCTCACTCCCTTGAAGGCAATCTGTCTTGTCTTTCTTGATGCTTTTAAGGTCTTGTCTTTGCTTTTATGTTCTGCAGTTATACTCTGTTGCACCTAGTTTGGGGTTTTACATTTCTTCCATTGGATCTGTTTGATGTCTTAAATCACACATATCTTTAATTTTTTCGTGAAAAATGTTAGGCATTGTCTCCTTAACTATTGCCTCTACCCCGTCCCCTCTCTCACCTCTTCTAGAACCCCAATTACCTGTATATTATACTTGCTAACTCTTTCTTCCATGTCTCTTAACAATTATTTCACATTTTCCATATGTTTTATCCCTATGCTACATTGTATGTAATTTCTTTTTAACTTTACCAAGTCTTTTAACTTCACTATGTATCTCTTCAACTGTATCTAGTCTGTTGTGAAGCCCATCCATTGAGTTTTGAATTTCAATTATTATAGGTTTTACTTATAGAATTTATAGTTTGTTTCAATTTAGCTATGTCATTTTAAAAACAATTTGCAGGTCCCTTTATTATTTCTAAGTTTTAAAAATGCCTTTCATAATTGTAAAACTAGTTATTATGTATTTTCTGTCTAATAATTCCAATATCTAAAATCTTTGCTGAGCAGTTTCTGCTGTCAAGTTTTGGTTTTTGCTTACAGTATTTTGTTTCCTCTTATGCTTAATGATTTTTGAGTGGGACAGCTCATTTTCCTTTCAAAAATGATGTACTGAAATTTTTGAAGTTTACTAGGAAGATATGTTCTTCTACATAGAATTTGTATGTGTTTCTGCCTAGCCTCTAGGAGGTTAAAGCAGTCAGAGTCCACTCTAAACAATTTCTCAGTTCGAGGTCAGTGGGCCTGGTAATGCTAATCTGGATTGCAAATCTGGGTGAAGACCAGTTTGTGATTATACTTTTTCAAGAATCTTTTTTCCTGTGTTTCTCTGCTGAGAACCAAGGTATCTTTTCTTCCAATTTCTTGGGAGCGGTATTGTGGGGTATACTCTTACTCTAAAGAAGTTATCTATAAAACAGAATTGGAAATTCTCCATGTTTGGCAAATACTCTCAGGGTAAAAGTTGTTTCATTGGTCAATTCACTGTTCTTTTTTCCCTAGATTTTAATTTGATAAACCCTATTGTGCTTCTCTTTGATGCTTTTAGGAAGATGGTTTTACATTTTTCCACACATTTTTAGTTTTTTTAGGCATATCCGTCTGGATACCTAACTAGTTACATTATTAGAGTATTTCTTATTTTTCTATGCCATTATTTTGTAGTATATGACTTCTTGGAACACCTGAAACAAAATCATGTAGAGATTTTTATTAAAATTTCAGATTCTGCTATTCAACTTCAGGCTTATTGAAATGGAATTTCTAGAATGGGTTCCTGGTACCTGAATTTTTGTGAGGTTCTTTAGATGACCCTAATACATATAGAATTTGTTTTGATTTGTACTTTTAAGTCTAATATATGGTATTTTTATTGTAGCAGCCTGAGTTCTAAATTTATTATTTTCTGTACTTATCCTAGCACCATATCTTGAACAATCCATTATTTTCACATCTATTTGACATGCCAACTTTTATCACTATAGTGTGTGTGTGTGTGTGTGTGTGTGTGTGTGTGTGTGTGTGTGTGTATAGATCTGTTTTTTGGCCTTTCTATTTTGGTTCATTGAGTTGCCTAGTCTTTGAGCAATATCATACTATTTTAATTATTGTAGTTTTATGATGTGTTTTACTGTGTGATAATACAAAACCTTCCTTATTTTTTATTTTATTATTTTCTCCCACACAGTAAAAAATTAAAAATATTAATATAGTTGCATCATTTTCTTGCTTTAACAATCTTCAGTGATTTTGAAGAATTGAATAGTTTTTCCACAGTTTTGAAAAGGTGGTTTTTTGGCCTTATCTCCTATACTTTTTTCATATGGACTTAGAAAGCCTTTTAGACTGAGGTTCTTTATGTTCATTTTACCTGATTCTTGGCCCCAAATAATTTTGTATTTTAATCTTAGTGCTTAGCATGGTCATTTTTTCTCCAGATATTTTTGTGCCCAACCTTCCAATTGAAGTCCAGGTATTCACTTCTATATAGAGGCTTTATTAATATTCCAAGGCTCAAGGGAACTGTCTTAACTTTGATAGCAGTTATTGACTATATCACTCATTTTTCTTGGCAAATCCTACAGAATCACAGACTGTCAAAGCTGGAAGATACCTAAGATGATCATATTGTCTATGTTTGTCATTTTACAAATGAGAAAGCAGCCCTAGAGTATGGGAATGACTTGTCCATGATCTCCTAATGATTCCACTGATGAAGTAAACTCAAGATAAATTTCTTGTATTTTAGAGATCTTTCCATTAGCATTGTCTGCTATATCATTATTCCATTGTATTTTAATTTCATTTTCATTTGTTTGTTCCTAGTTTCTTTAAAAAAATAAAAACTAACAAGTTCCTTAAAGACTCCACCCATATCTACACATTTTTTTGTACAACTCATAGACCTAATATTGTGCTTGTGCTTATTAGACACTTAATCAATATTAATAGATGTTGGTAAAAAACAAGTTGTTCCATTAACCAGATGTCAAATTGAGGCTCTTTCCTTGTGGGTGCCACTGTTATAACTGTATAGAAAGTGGCATCTAGTGGTTGGTGTGTGTATTACAATCACCTGTTTTTTGTTTTGTTTTAACCCATGAGTACCAGTCATGCTCATAACCTAAGTGGAATAAATAGAATATAACTTAAATTTTAAAATTGAATTTAAACAAAGTTATCTATAATTCCCAAATGTTTTAAGCAGTGATCTCTCTAAAGTATAACTACGTTAAATTAAGAAGTATAAAAAAGAATTACTAATTTCGTGATTAGTAATCTCACTAATTTGTGAAAAATATTATGTAAATATTAGTTGTGTAAAATTACTTGTAAAATTATACACTAGAGTATTTAAGGTTTTGTTCGTTTATAAATTATATTACAGGTTGGGGGCTATTGTTGGATACAGAGAAGTCAAAAATAAAATTGTAAAGAAAGGTCACATAGTATCTGGTACATATTATTGAAAGCCTAGTAGGCAATTAGGCTTTGCATTATTCTCAGGAGCTTGATTTGTATTTAAAAGAGGAAGGTCTCTCAATAAAGGCTGGAGATGGAAAGTTACATTATCTTCTACTTAGAACAACAAAAACTCATGCACACATATTCACATATTAAGTGCAGACATACCTTTCAGAGTCAAATACTGACAGTTATTCTTACATTAATAGCCATTTTGTATTATCACTTCCCTTTACCTCTCCATTAATGCGTGAATATTGACAATATACACAATCTAATTCAATGACAATGACCATTGATGGTTCTTATCTTGTGAACTTGTGAATCAGCATCTTCTTGTGAATTAGTATGTTTTAAATTTTGTAAATTCCATATTTATGTTTGTACAAAAATATTATGCATTGTAAATTAACCTCTGTTCCTGGTACATCGTAATATAATTTTTCATATATGGGTTCATCCTTCCTATTAGAGAGCAATGATGTATTGTCTTTGCCTATCTGCACCTAACATAGCGTAATGGCTGGCACATAACAGGTGATCAGTAAGTATTGTTGAGTTAGTTATATATTAATATATTGGAGGGAGCTATGTCTTAGTCATCTTTATATATCTAGTGCTTTACTAGTTTTCTGGCCTCTAATAATACTCAATTCACGTTTGATGAATAAGTGTGAATAAACCTATTTAATCTGTAACGTAGTTAGCAAATAATACTAGAATCAGACTGTAAAACCTAATCACCTATGGGTAATAAATAATGGCTGCATAACACACTTTTGGTTTGGAGTGTCAGAAGCACATCTTTTATTGGAACAACCTCTTGCAGTGTGACTGAGAGATTCATCCAACATCAAGCCATTGTTGTTTGCTCTTATAACCAGGAAGAGAGGTTTCAGCATGAGGGTGGCCCCTAGTTGCAGCTGAGTTGGTTAGGAGTGCTGACTAAATGGATGAGGTCAGTACTTTGATAAAGGTTGGGGAAGGTACTCTGGTAGTTTACTAGAGTAAAGGAAATCATGAAATGTTGAGCAGGAGGCTAAGGTATTTTTTAAGTGATAGGCTCTCAAGGTTGAGCACTGATGAGCATTATTTGATATTTATATCACATGGAGGTTTTAGTAAGTCAGTCTGATATCTATTTGGTGAAAAGCACACCACCTTCTTGTTCATAAATAGTGAGCTATCTATAGCAGTTTTCTAAGAGTAAAGGATAGGCTGGATGGCAGAAGTCATCTACTATCTCCTTGTCTTCTATACGTTTTTATTTTAGAGGACAATATTTTTCTGGCTTCCAGCCCTCAGTTCTTAAAGGGAGTGAATGAATTTGTTAGTAGTGGCTATTTAGAACATCTAGGCTGTGGGAGCAGCATCCGTGGTAAAACTTGGAGCTGTTAGAGACTGAGCTACAATTAGTGATGAGGGAATGGGAACAAAGAAAAGAAAGGTGGCGAAAGACAGTGTTATGTAATTTATGCTCCATGATTGCTCATGAATACAGAGAAGCTAGTGATTTGAAGTGGTAGGCATCCTTGGCGGGTTGCCAAGGTCATTGCTAATATAGATTGAGAGGCAATTTCTTACAAGTGATATTAGAAAAAAAAGAGTTCCTAAAGAGCTTGGACAAGTGGCAAATCATATTGCAGGGAAGTTGTAAGAATTTCTTTTCCATTTTAACATCTTCTTACAAAGATATTTTTCACTTTAAAATTATAAAAATTACACTTGCCCATTTTGCAAAGTTCAAACAAAAATGTATACAATAAAAGGTGATAGCTTCCCCAAAAGTAACCATTGTTAGCAATTTGGTATATATCCTTTGAAATATTTTTCTGGTATTTACTTTACAGGTCCGGATTGTTGAATGCTGTTGAGCTGTAAGTCAGAGTCTGATTTTCAGTTTCATATTTAATGATTTTCCGTTTTTTCTTCCTTGTAGGCTTGCTATGGGTGTTCTCCAGGATCAAAGTGTGAATGCAGTGGTATAAAAGGGGAAAAGGTAAGATCTGAGATTGACTTTTGAAAATTCAGTAGAACCAGTAAAATAGTGTTTTTAGTATATATGTATTTAACAAAACAAGGCTTCTATTGCAACAGTTAAGTAAATAAAGTGAATTCTACTAGACTGCTAATTTAGAGCACCTATTAGACTATATCTTAGGGATCAGCAAGCATTTTCTTAAAAGGCCATATAGTAAACACTTTAGGCTTTGTGGGACACATAAGGTCTGGGCTATATATTCTTCTCTCCTCTTTTTTAACAGCCCTTTTTAAAGTGATTAAAAAATATTCTTAGCCTTGGACCATAGAAAATAAATAAGCCTCTGACTACACGTGTTCTGAGTGCTATTCTCTGCCAAACTCTGATCAATGTTGTCTAAGTCACCAACCTAATAAGCAAAATGAGGGGAAAAATGCTTAGGGAGGAAGCAAAACATTTATCAGGCTACTAATCTGTGCTAGATACCAGGCTGGACAATTTTATGTATCTTTATCTAGCCTATGCAGGTTAATAATAGGTGGATGTCTATTCTTTATCTTACTTTTCTCACAGCTCCTATTATATAGCTATTGTGATGATAAGGTAAGTATTGGTGAGGATTAAATAGCATAAACCTAACCACTATGAGTCAATGACTGACATCGAATTAGAAAATTAAAAAGGGATAGTGAATTATAGCCTAAAGAGAGTTGCACTAGGAGACAGAGGGTCGTACTCTAGTCTCCACTTTTTGAGATTCAATAAATATTTTTGAATGAGTGAGTGTTACTAATGATATATGAAGAAATTTGGGGCAATTTCTCTAGGGTGTATTCCACTTAGAGATATAGAAGTTGTACTAGCATATTAGAGATGCTTAAAAGTCTTAGAGCAAAGAAACCTGTTTGTTTGTTTTGTAATGCTCTATTTCCAAGCACCATTTGATCATGTAATCCACTTTCCCTCTAACAGAACACCTATTAATATTAATTGAATAGTGTTCTACAGAACACTTATTTGAGTAACAATAGTTTGAAGGGAGTAGTTTTTCAGTAAGGGTGCTTTCTATAGTGGTAAAAAGAACAAGCAAGATAAATTTCAGATTAACTCTTCTTGAGATAAGAATTAAACACTTCTTAGACAAAATTTAATAGCTATTTAATAGCACAGGAAAGTTACTAAAGGAAGAAAGTAGAGAGGTTTCTATCCTCAAAAGAAAGGAAGTACACTGGGTGAATTTGCATTTGTAAGGCTTTCTCCTCTCAATCTGCATGGCAGAGGATAGCTAGAACTCAGACAAAAAGCCAGTCTTGCTGGCTTGAGAAGTCACTGGACAGATTTGAGGATGCAAGAATGGCTGGAAAGTGAAGGGGGATATGCTGGAATGGAGGGAAGAGCCTAAAAATTTGCTTGATGACTACACAAATTTTTGGTTGAATTCTAACCCTTATATGTATAGAGGTGGATTCATACAACCCAGCAAAAAGGAACAGCTGGAAAGTTGCAATAACTAAGCATAGATTTAACTGCTGTCCATTGAAGGAAAACAGTTTTAAGTTTGCGTTCAGCTCAGTTAACTACTGTATTTCTCAAAACAAAAGTTCAATCAATACTCTCAGAGGAAGACAAAAAAAAATCCAGAATCTCTACATGTTACCTACTATGTCCAGTATGCAATTAAAACCTACCAGGTAAAAGTGACCCATAGTCAAGAAAAAGACCAATCAATGAAAACCAACTCTGAAATAACACAGATATTAGAATTTGCAGACAAAGATTTAAAACAGAAAAGATAAATATATTTGTTGGTTTAAAGGAAAATCTGCTCATAATAAGTGAACAGATAGGTAATCACAACAGAACACTGGAAACTATGTTTAAAAAAGGAAAATCTAGATTTGAAAAATAAAACACAAGAAAATACAATTCCCTATATGGATTTAGCAGCAGAATGGAGATTATAGAAGAAATAGTGATCTTAAAGATAAATCAGAAGAAATGATCCAATATGAAGAGCACAGAGAAAAAAATGAAAAAAAAATGAATAGGGCCTCAGTGACCTGTGTGACTATATCAAATAATGTAATACAAATGTAAATGGAGTCCCATAAGAATGGGAGAGAAAGAACAGAGAAGTAAGAATAAAAAAATAAATAATGGTATAGTAATAATGGAAAGAATTCTCCATACTTGGTGAAAAATACAAATTTATAGATATAAGAAATTCAGCAGACCTCAAGCAAGATAAAAACAAAGAACACTACCCCTAGGCCTGTCATAATGAAACTACTGGAAAAAACAGAGGTTACAAGAAAATCTTCAAAGAAGCCAGAGAAAAAATTCAGATTATATACAGTGGAACAATGACATGAATGATGATAGACCTCTTACCAGAAAGACTGGATAATGTCTAACAACATAAAAACATCATTAGGGAGTTGAAAAATATCTGCAGACACAATTATTATATACAGTGAAAATATACTTCAAAAATAAAGGCAAATTTAAGACATTTCTGATAATTAAAAAATGGAGAATTCTTCACCAGCATTCCTGCACTAAAAGAAATATAAAGAAATTTCTTTAGGCTAAAGGGAAATGTCACTAGATGGAAGTGTGAATTTACAGGAAGGAATAAGAAGCACAAGAAGTGGTATAAATGTGTATAAATATAAAAGACTATATTTTTCCCCTCAATTTATTTAACACAAAAGTCTGTTTAAAGCATAACGACAGAGCATCAAACTACACAAAGCCAAAACTGACAGAATTAAAGGGAGAGACAGACAAATCCGCATAGTTGTAGACTGTAACATTCCTACGTCAGTCATTGGTAGAACTAGGAAAAAAGTCACTAAAGGCATATGCAAATTAACTAACCCTAATATATTAACAACACATCTGGGAGCTTCTTTGATGGTTTCCTTTTACCCTTCTTCATCCCTGCCCCGTAAGTCCTTTTTTCGTGTAATCCTCACAGACTTGGTTTCCTGGATTTATTGTCATCTTCCCTGTTAAACTCTCAATGTCAATGTTTAAATCTCACTTCATCTGTGATGTGCTTTTTATCTTTACAAGAAAGAAAGAGATTACATTACCATATGTGATATAATTTGGGGATGGTTTGTATTTTTCCCCTCACATCTTGCAAGTTTCCCCATGTTAGTAAATACTGTGAATTTAGTATCATTAAATTACATTAGTTTTGTCTAGGTAGTCATTTGATCTCTTCGAATCTCCATCATGCTTGTGTTTGAAAATTCACAAATGACCTTACCTTTCATTCTTGTATAATTGCAGGGAGAGAGAGGGTTTCCAGGTTTGGAAGGCCATCCAGGTTTGCCTGGATTTCCAGGTCCAGAAGGGCCTCCAGGGCCTCAGGGACAAAAGGTATGTGTCAAGTTGCCAACCAGTAATACCAGATGAATTAAGCCATCTTAAATGTGGGAACAGGTGTCAAATCAACTAAAAAGTTACTGAATTATAGTCAGAAACTAATATTTAAATGAAACAATGGAAGTCTATACTTTATTATTATTTTTTTAAACTGAATATTACTGCCATATTCAAATGCTTTTGGGAGATGCTGTTAATTGTATGTGCTTATTGGGATCCTGAACAAAAATTAAGTTCATGAGGAGCTCAGCTAAGCTGGAGAGAGCTGAGCTGCCAGGTGTTACAGTAGTTGATTAAGACAAGAAGCCAAAATGAAAGTAATAGTCAATCCTTTTACTCATTGACTGCTATATTGTAAGCAAGAAGTTAAGCTGGAGAAAGTGCCGATTCTTCCACTGTTCCATTTTTCCCTATGGCACAGCACCAGCAAGGGTCAGGTGTATCAGCACAGATTTGGGGGATGATTTCACTGCTGAAGAAACAAGAAGCTCCTATGGTTGTATGGACCCAGGGGTATGGTGGGAGAAGGAGAAGGGCTAAGAGTGGAAAAGTACTGAGTCAGAGTGCAGAAAAAATGTCTTCAAGGTTTAACCCTCCTCCCATTAAGAGGTCTCCACTGAAGGCCCCAGATAAAGACTGCAATATGCACAGGAGCATGGCCAGCCAGGGGGAGCCTGAGTCTTTGACAGAAACTTCCTTCCGAGACAGCAGTATATCATATGTGCACCAAGTCTCGTATAGGGAGGGCAGCCGTCCTCCATGAGGCCTACAATGAAGCCTTTGGTTGGGCATGAAAAATCACATATAGTTGTTTAGACAGGAGCCAGATTCCTCAATTCTACCTTTTGATTTTTCAGGACCTGAGTGAGAAACATAAGCTGCCCCACCATGGACCTGAGTGGGTTAGACTTTAAGGGGCTATGTCATAAACTGGATAATTAGTCTGAGGCCACAGTGGACCATGGTCATGATCAATCATATTCCAAGCTAGATGATCAGGCTTGCCTGGAGGACTGAATGTAGCAATGAGCCCTAGCTATTGCCAAGCCAGGAATAGATGTTCCATGGCTCACATGATCTACTTTAGAGAGCCATGAGGCTTTTTTCTCAAGTCTTATGATAGACTGTTTTACTTTGACAGTCTCAGTGATCTAGGTGCAACATGAGGTAGATGCTGGCAGTTGCACAGACCTCTCCTTAGTTTGCCAGCAGGAAGTTGAGGACTATATGGTTATCCAGCACTACTTGGGCTGAGGAATAGGGGTTAGTCCGTTGTGCTTCCAAAGCTGAAGTAGTGTCATTAATGACCTCAGCAAGGGTCAAGGACAGGTTTTGCACAACCTTTTCTAACTGAATGACCCTGACAAAGGGAAAAGTTGTCTGGAGCATACACATGAATAGAGAGTAGGTAATGCCACCTGGCAATTGTCCTGAGTAACCAGGGTCTATCTGGTTTTGGGTAGAGTTTCCATCTTACTCTATGTAGTGTGATATGCTTAATGAGAGGGGCTGTTTTGAATATTTGAGAGTCTCTTATCAATGCCCTGTATGCGCATGTTGTACTGGTAGAAATGTTGAAAGCCTGATTTTTCCAAAAGAAATAATACCTCAGGGGGAAGGCACAGAGTCCTGGGAATGTAATATTCATTGATTACTATAGGGGTCAACCAGGCAAAAGTCCCTCCTGGTGGGCAGAGTACTTGAGTGGAATTGGAAAATTTGTGTAGAGTGGGAGCAGGTATAGAGCAGGAAAAGGTGCCACTATTGAACCCAAAATGGCTCCAATGGCAGATCCTACATCCCTTTTCCCATATGTTTCAGTTGTTCCCATGTTGGACAGGAGCCATTTGACATCTGAGGAAGCATCTTAATTCCTGTGGTATCAGAGCCCAATTGTGGCAATGTATCAGGTCCAGAGTAATAAGGTTGGGGTACCTTAGGTGCTAAAATGGTCCACATTTGGGGGAACATCCATTTGTAGTATTCAGCAGCACAGCAATCAGACGTTCATCTGCAGGGTTAGGTGGTGGGTGACATCCAGCAGTTTGTCCAATTCAGAGTAGTCGCAACTATCTGGGACAGGTGTTATCAATGGATTTGGCGAGGTGGAAGTCACATGGTTACTCTGTGGGAGAGAGAGAAGAGGGGTTAGATCCATACCCCCATCCTCTATACCCAGGCTCATGGATCTGAAGGTGTTCTCATCCTGTCAGTTGGGAGGACTGTGTCCATTGAGTGTACTGTCGGCAGTTTTTTCTGTACCCAAGAGAAAGAATAGCATCTTTATGTGCATGTTAAGATAGGGAATAGGAAGATATAATAGTGAATTTTAAGATTGGGAGAAGTTTGTGTTTTTTTCTTTTAATGGCTCTTTTGGCTCAGTGCCCTTTTCCATCTATTTTAGGTGTACTGGTGAAATGATATATGAAGGGGCCAGTTCTGTTCATTTGCCTGGAAAGGAAAACTGGCTTAAAAACCTTTTTTCATAATTTTATTATTTTAAATAATGGTGGTACATCATGTTATTAGAGTATTAAGGAAATCAAATGGATACTTACCGGGTATACCTCCCAATAAAGGCAGAAAATTAATTTAAATGCATGAATACTTTTTAACTATACCAGAGATTAGATTTTGGGAGAATGTTGGCCATGATCTCTGGGAAGGTAACAGTACATCAGGTAGTTTTGTTAGATTCAAGAGCAAAATGGACCTGTGCTAAATTTCCTGAGTAGAACTTTAGCACTGAGGAAAGAGCAAGACCCTAAATTACTGCATAGAATTTCCATAGATGGGCCATTCAACTGAATATCCTGTGTGTAATGACACAGCAAGAGCAAGAGCAGCAGAATGATTCTTCGGCACCCAGTAGTACACAAGAAATAGCAGAGAGGTCTGAAAGAGTCAAGTGGGTGGAATTGAGCACTAACTCAGCAGCAATCCATGCAGACTATTGGCATGGGTCATCTCAATGAATTTCAGTTTGGACTAAACTGTCCCACTCCTGAACATATTGGAACTACTTAAGCTTTCCAAAATTTAGGCACGATTTTGTGAAAATGAGATGGGAACGCCAATGGACTGAGATTAAATTTCAGCCATGTTATGGAAGTAGGTGCTTTGGAATAGAAATTAAGTTGAATCAGAGAAAAGTTACATTTCTTGCTTTTGAGTTCACCTGGGATTAGGTGTTGGGCTTTTTGCACACCATACTTGCTGAGAGGTGGTAGTTTCAATAAAGATTTGTGTCAGATTAAATGAAGTTAAATCAGAATTCCTTTGAAATAAGTTAGTATTAGCTGGCACTATTCTACAATAGTATGATAGTTTATAAAAGTGTGCTTATATGCAGTTTATGCTTAGAAAGCAGTCCAGTCTTTTGTTCCATTTCAACATCTATAAAGTGAGAAGGTAAAGTGCTTTCTAAACTTTCAGGACTTTGAATTTGCAGCACTTTGTACTTCATGTTTCCCAACATAGCTGAATTTATACTCTTTATGTGATTGGGTATTCTTGTACATGTGTATGTTAACGTATGTACTAAATCAAAAATTTTATGGGATTATTCTTTAATCTGTACACTGTTATATATGAAAGTAAAGATACATAAAACACATATGTATATCTACTTATGTATGTAATTTTACAAAGAGGTTTTTATTCTTAAAAATAAAATTCTGTTCATTTTCGATAAACAATGTATTCCCATAATTCAAAATAAGTTAACATAAGAAAGTATACGATGAAAAAAATCACCTTCCCACCTATACCCATTAGTCACTGAGTTACACACACACTTTAAATCCCTATGTTTATAAAATAATAACATATTCAACACATTTGTTTTTCACTTAATATACATTGTAGATATCCCATGTCAGTATATATAGAACCTCCTCAATTTTTATAACTGCATTGATTTCATTGTGTATATACACCATAATTTATTAAACCAGTGCCTTGGATGATCATTTAGATAATTATCAATATTTTGCTGCTACAAACAGTACTGCTAAGATATATTATATAACTTTGAAAAGATATCCTTTTACCCATAAGGGATTAACTGTGTAAGATAAATCTCTACAAGTGATGTTGCTAGATCAGAAGGTACTTGTATTTACGTATTTTTATAGATATTATCAAATTGCCACCTCAAAGTTGTATGATTATCCTAGATTCAGCAATAGACAAGATCTATTTCCCTATAACAACACAAACACTGTTATGAAACTTTTGGATTTTTGCCAATCTGATAGATGAAAAATAGTCTCTCAATGTACTTTTAATTTGCGTTTCTTTTTGTGAGCAAGAATAAGCTTTTCATAGGTTTAAGAATCATTTGTTTTCTTTTCTATGATATGTCTATTCATATCATTTGCCTCCTACTGGATTTTTGGTGTTTTCATATTTCAATGAGTTATTTATATATTAGGGAGATTAGCCCTTTGTCTATAATTGCAGTTACTTTCCCTCAGTTTGTCATTTGTCTTTGCTGTGTGTGTGCATGTATGTCTTTGTTTTTCAAAGATATTGTCCTTTATGGCTTGTGGATTTTGAGTAGGAAATGCCTTTCCCAGTATAAAATTATATAATAATTCTCATGCTTTCTTCCAATATTTTAATGACTTCCTTTATTACATGTAAACATTTTACTCATGTGGATTTTATCTTGGTATATAGTTTGTGATATAAGATCCACCTTTATTTTTTTTCCAGATGGTCTCACAGGTGTGTCCCAACATCATTTCCCCCCACTGATTTGCAATGCCACTTTCATTATGTATAAAATTCACAAAAATATATAGATTGGTTTCTGAACCTTACATACTCTTCCAATGGTCTGCTTATTCAAATATGAGAACCAAGCCAATTTAATGATTGAGGTCTAATGCTGTATTTTTATATCTGGAAGAGTTAGTGTCCCTTCATTGCTCTTTTTTTCAGAAATTTTCTCAATATTCTTGCTTGTTTATTTTTACATATGAACTTGAGTCACTTCGTCTAGTTAAAAAATACTCATGTTATTTCTATTTTTATTGTATTAAATTTTAATTAAATTTGTTGAGAATTGACTTTTTAAAAGTTGAGTTCTACTATGCAAGAACGTGGAATGCCTTTCCATTTGTTCAGGTCTTCCTTTGTGAATTTTAGAAGTATTTTAAACTTTTCTTCTTATTAATATTGTATATTTCTTGTTAAGTTCATTACTAAATATTTTATCTTTTTTGTTACTGTAAATTGGATATTTTCTTCCATTATGTCTTCTAACTGCTAGTTGTTGGTGTAGGAAAGCTATAAATTTCTCAATATTAATTCTATACATAGTTATCTTACTGAATTATCTTATTGATTAGAGTAGTTTTTCATTTAATTATCTTGGGTTTTCCAGGAATACAATCATATCACTTGCAAATAGTAGTAGTTTTACCCATTCTTTCACATTTTTATACCTATAATTTCTTTTTCTTTATTAACCATGTTGATTAGTACAATCAGTACAATATTAAGGCATTCTTGTCCTATTTCTGCCTTCAGTGGTGAGGCACAAGATTCTTTGAACAAAATGTTCTTTGAATTGTCTTAAAGTCAAATTTGATAACTTTAATCTCCTAAGAAATGCATCTGTTGTGGCAAGAGTAGATGATTAAACTTTTGTAAAAACAAGCTATGGTAGACAGAATAATGGCCACCCCCCAAAGATGTTCATGTCCTTATCCCGAGAATCTGTGAATATGTTAATTTATATGGCAAAGCAAAATTAAGGTTGCAGATGGAATTCAAGTTGCTTAATGAGCTGACCTTAAACTAGGGAGATTATTCTGGATTACATAGGTGGGCCCAGTGTAGTCACAAGGGTCCTTTAAATGTGAAAGAGGGAGGCAGAAGAGTCAGTGTCAAAGTGATGTGATGTAATGTGAAAAAGACTCATAAAGCCATTGCTGGCTTTGAAGATGGATGAGGACAATGAGCCAAAGAATGCTAGTGGCTCTGGAAGCTAGAAAAGGAAAGGAAATGGACTCTCCCCTAGAACCTCCAGAAAGTAACACAGTTCTTCCACTGAGACCCCTGTCATACTTCTGACTTCCAGAACTGTAAGGTAATAAATTTATGTTATTTTAAGCCACCAAATTTGTGGTAATTTGTTACCATAGCAGTAGAAAACCAATACACTGGGTAACCCTTTCTCCAAATGAAACTTTACATGGAAGCACCACATAAAACAGATGAAAATAGAGCTGCTGTCATTGAAGGAGGGCTATAACGTAAACCTCAAAGAACCTCCAGTGGAAACTCTTGCATTGCGAGTTCAGTGGCTTAAAAACCACTTTTATAAATCAAGGTGTTCTAGTTTAATTAAAGCTATCTAAAGCCTCATGAGGTGGCCTACTAACTATCTGTTCCACTGAAATTTCTTTCCCTTGAAGCAGAATGAGGTTTTTGAAATTCAGTTTTTAAAGAAAATAGTTAGTAAAAACTCAGTGAGGTAAGACTTCAAATTCTCAGCAATGCAGTTGTGACTAGAAATGGGTAAATAGATTAACACATATGTGAATAGCCTCTTTTGCATGGAGTTAACAGCAGAAGGTAGAAAGCAAAGTTCATGGTTCTTTCTCATTCCTTCTTAAGCTCTGCCCACAGAAAGTGCCTTACAAAACAAAGTAGAGGTTTAAAATAGCAAATTCAAGAACAGCACCTATTTGGGCTCAGAGATGATGCTATTTATTATCAGCATGGCAAGAGATTGACATAATATGGAAACTGCCCAGATTTTCAGCTCTTATTTTGTTTATGAATAAATGATTTGGGGAATATCTATACTGCTATTTCATCTTTGTTTTCTTGCATGATTCATAATTAACTTCACAGGTATCAAGTCTTATCCTACATGTCAGCAGTTTCCTTCTCAGTAAATAAAGGCCTTTCTTATTTTTGGTCATAATAATTTACCTCAGTGCCTTCAGTCTCAATAAAAAATGCTTCTTCCTTGAGTGTGTAAGTTTCTCACTAACTTTCACAAAGGTTCACAAAAATTTAAGTCTCTAATTTTATAATCAAAAATTCATTATTCGAAGGCTCTTTTTGAAGGAAAAAAACTAATATATTGTATTTTTCAGGGTGATGATGGAATTCCAGGGCCACCAGGACCAAAAGGAATCAGAGTAAGTAACATTTGCTATATGTAAAATACTCTGTTGGTAAAAACAGATAAAAAGTAAATGAAGTATTATGAGACAACTGGAAAACACTCGTATTAAAATGCAGGGAGAAAAAGACAGTCTTTAAAAAGTTATATTTATATGTTTATTGGCCACTTGTCTATCTTCTTTTGAAAAGCTTCTGTTCATGTCTTTTGCCCACTTTTTAATGGGGTTGCTTGATTTTTTTCTTGCTGATTTGCTTGGGTTCTTTGTAGATTCTGGTTATTAGCCCTTTATCAGATATATACCTTGCAAATATTTTCTCCTATTCTATAGATTGTCTATTTGTTCTGTTGATTATTTCTTTGGCTGTGCAGAAGCTTTTTAATTTAATCAAGTCCCATTTATTTATTTTTCTTGTTGCTGTGATTGCCTTTGTGGTCTTCTTCATAAATTCTTTGCCTAGGCCGATATCTAGAAGAATTTTTCCAACATTTTCTTCTAATATCCTTATGGTTTCATACCTTACATTTAAGTCTTTTATCCATCTTGAATTAATTTTTGTGAGTGGTGAGAGATATGGATCCTGTTTCATTCTTCTGCTTGTGGCTATACAATTCTCCCAACATCGTTTATTGAATAGGGCTTCTTTTCCTCAGTGTACATTGTTGTCTCCTTTGTCAAAGATCAGATGGCTTTATGTAGGTGGTTTTATATCTGAGTTTTCTGTTCTGTTCCATTGGTCTATATCTCTATTTTTGTGCCAATACCATGCTGTTTGGGTTACTTACTGTATCCTTGTAGTATATAGTTTGAAGTCTAGTGAAGTGATGCCTAAGATTTGTTCCTTTTGCTTAAGATTGCTTTGGCTATTCAGGCTCTTTTCTGGTTCCAAACACAGTGTAGAATTATTTTTCCTAGATCTGTGAAACATGATGTTGGTATTTTGGTAAGGATTGTATTGAATCTGTATAATGAATACTCTCTGGGTGATGGGCACACTTATAACCATGACTCAAGCATTATAAAAGTGATCCATGTAACCAAAAATATTTGTTACTCCCATAATACTTTGAAATTTAAAAAAAGTTATATTTAGAATTGGTATTTGTCTACAATTAGCCTCTCTTTAGTATTTTGATAGTTATTTTTATATAGCTAAGTATCTATTTAAACTAATATAAGTGGATTTTTAAAGTAGCTTGTTGTTAAGAAATATGAAAGTGCTAAATTCTAAGAATTCATCAGTTCATTAAAAATCTATATCATATAGTTGGTTAAAACCAGAACTTTCCAGCAAGTGTGGTCATCTCAGCCTTCTAGGGTTCAGTGAGCTAGCTACCTCAGGCTGTATAACCTCCCAGTGTACCATGTATAAACAATTTTTTTGTGTATCTTGAAGAAAATAAGTTTAGTTTAAGCCACTATGTTAAAGAATAACTACTTTGGGAAGAATGCATTTCCTCAGTTCTAACATGCATGATTTTTCAAGTTTTAAAGTTCTGAATATCAGAATACATCTCAAAATTGAAATTTAGTATGATTTTTTTCCTCAAAAGCTTTTAGGTCAACATACATCTTATAGTGTGTTTTAGAACTGAGAGGAAACTGTAGTTTAAAGATAGTACTGGCTTTTCAAAAATCATATTTAACTTTTTTGAGCTTCAGTTTCTTCATTTATTAAGTTAGAAAGTTAAATAGTATATTCTCCAAGGTCCCTTTTAGCTCTGAAATTCTGTGTTCATAGATCAATGAGGCCCCTTAATTTGAATATAAAATACATGGGTGGTGATATAGCATGTTTATGTATGTGACAAAGACAACCAAACATTCTGATCTTTTGATCTTCAGAAATTTAGTAGATGTACAAATTTTACAAATGTCAAAAACATTCTGTTTGCTGTTTATATACTTCTTAATATGTGGCTTGCCTTATGTACTTCTTATGATTTGCTGCGGGTAG
>RJWJ010000912.1:106524-164289 GCA_004363605.1 Indri indri
TTTTTTTTTTTTTTTTTGAGACAGTGTCTCACTCTGTTGCCCGGGCTAGAGTGCTGTGGCATCAGCCTAGCTCACAGCGACCTCAAACTCCTGGGCTCAAGCGATCCTCCTGCCTCAGCCTCCAAGGTAGCTGGGACTACAGGCATGCGCCACCATGCCCGGCTAATTTTTTCTATATATTTTTAGTTGTCCGATTAATTTCTTTCTATTTTTAGTAGAGATGGGGTCTCGCTCTTGCTCAGGCTGGTCTCAAACTCCTGAGCTCAAACAATCCACCCGCCTCAGCCTCCCAGAGTGCTAGGATTACAGGCGTGAGCCACCGCGCCCAGCCCACAGGCAATTCTTGACAAATTTTTAAAGACTTACTATTGCAGAAAATTTTAAGCATATACAAATATACGGAGCATATAGTACAATGAACCCCCATGTACCCATCACCTAGTTTTAAAAATTATCAACATTTTAACAATTTTGTTTAATCTATACCCCACCACTTATTTTTTTGGAATGTTTTGTAGTAAATCCCTCACATCATTCGTTCCACCAGTGACTACTTCAGTATGCCTCTTTAACTGATAACCACATAACTACTAAACTATTATCACACCTTCAAAAGTTAGGAATAATTTTTCAATATGGTTTAATCCTCAGTCTATATTCATATTTCCTCAATTGTCTCAAAGATGTCCTTTTACTGTTATTAATAGTTTGTTCAAATCACCATCCAAGCAGGTCCATGTATTGGATTTGGTTACTGTGTTTCTTAAGCCTCTTTTATTATTCCATTGGAGAAACTGGGTCATTTGTGTTGTACTGCATTCCACATTCTGAATTTGGCTGATTGCTTCCTCGTGATGTCATTTAAATTGTCCCTCTGTCCACCATATTTCCTGCAAATTGGATGTCGCCTTGGAAGGGGCACTAGGGAACTTTCTGGGGGTGTAGAAAGCTGTAAGCTTATAATTTGTGTATTTTACTGTATGTAAATCATACTGTAATAAAATTAAAGCAAATGGAAAAAAGACTACTTTATAGGGTGTACTGTATACTTTCTAATGAATTACATCACGAGGCATGAATATCTGGCTATCCCAGGTTTTGGATGCTAGGTTTGATCAGTGATCTCAGGTAATGTCAGCCTCATTCTGCCGTTAAAAATTTCCCCATCAACTTTCACGTAGTAGTTTGGCATCCATTGATGGTCATTATTTTATTCATGGTTGCAAAATGGTGATTTTTAAAATTCTGTCAGTCTTTTATTTATTAATTGGAATTTTAATTTATCAGCTGAAATTCTAATGGGGTAATGAGTTGCTATACCAGCAACTTCGAGTGGTGATCAAGGAAGGTTTTTTTGAATTTTTTTTCATCATGAACATGTGGAATTTGTGTGTTTCAATCAATTGTAGTCATTTGTTTTTGAAACCAGGATTGTCCCATCTTTGGTCTTTGAGTGTGCCTTCACATTGGCTCCTGTCCTGTGTACTTTCGACAAAACTCCAATGATCTTTGATGACTTGCTTGCTTTCTGGCATGACAAGCCCTTCCAGGCTCATCTTCTGCATTTCCTCTTTAGATCTAAAACAAGCCATGTCTCTGAATCCAGGTTCTTTGTGGTGAAAAATGTGATTTAGATGCTATAGTCTGTATGTTAGGTGTTTTCATTGCTACTGAGTTTGTCATTGTTGCAGTATCTTTTCAGTGGACAGAGTTAGGAAATGTGTATTTTTTAAGAGAAAAGATACCATGAGTTGATATTATTACTTTCAATTGAAATTTAAAATAAAAAGGATTTTATATACTTACTATCTGCCCCCTTTATCTCTCTCTCTCTGTTAAGGTAAAAATCTTGATTCCTAATGACATTAATATAATTTCTTATTTGCTTTCCCCTACAATATGGCTATAATAGCTTCAAAATAACGGTTTATAAATTAACAAATTAATAATTTCAATTTTAATATTAATGATAGGATCCTTGAATGCCATTATTTCTTTGCTGTTTTTTCCCTTTGAATTGGCCACTTCCTTATCCTCTGCTGAATTAATTATTTATCACAAACCTGGGAGAACTTATCTGTTAGAAGAGACATTTCATCTACTAATTTGCCTGCTACTAAGTGCAATGAAGACAATGCTCCCTCAAATAAGAGTTTCTTTTATAATTTTATATAAAAGAGACTTAAACACATATAAGAGATTTTTCTCTAATATTTAAAAGAACAATGAGTAGTAATAATGGGACACATTTTGTCCATTTCTATTCTAAAAATAATTTTCATACTACCCTTAGGTAGAATATTATTTTATTGTTATTGGTCAACACTTGGTTCAAGAATTTATTTCTTCTTATAGGGTCCTCCTGGACTTCCTGGATTTCCAGGGACACCAGGTCTTCCTGTAAGTAGGATTCACTTTTTATTTTAAAATCCCTTAAAAAGTAATCTAATAAATATAATACATGTGTTGTATCCCTTTTCAAAGGGAATGCCAGGCCATGATGGGGCCCCAGGACCTCAAGGTATTCCTGGATGCAATGGAACCAAGGTGAGATTTCTTCAACTTAATCTTAGGCAATATGCTTGATAATAATAAACTTAAAAATCTAAAGAAATCACTATGAAGAATGGTGAAGAAGAGATATAGTGGCTTTGTGTCTAGGACATACGTAGGATATGTTCTGACTTAACACTTTCAGTATATTGAAGCATTAGTAATTTCCTTAAGTGTATGTAATAAGCTGGGATATTGCATAGTGTTGAAGATTACTTACCAAATCCTTTTGTGGCTTTGGTGTACAGTAGGATAAGAGTTATAAAGGAATTAGGATATATATGTTTCAAACATTATACCAGTTGTTGAGAGTAATAGTTGTGAATGTCATTCATTAGCTTTGCTTTTTAAAAAATCTAGATACAATTTAAGTTTTCAAGTATTTCATGTTTTTAAATTTTTTCAACTTGTCTAATGGCTTCCTTAAGACAAATCCTAAAAATCTATACATAGCAAATATATGTATATATTTGATATGTACAGCACATCAATTTTTACTATAAACTGTTATGAAATCTGAAACTTTTCTCCATCAGCAAAAATGATGCATTTAACAATTTTTTAAAAACCAAAACTTTATATATGCCAAACATTTTTTCCTGACCCACTTGTCTTTAGTCAACTCTTTGGGTTTAATATAAAGTAATAGATACCAAGGAAAAAAATAAGGAAAATTTGCTCTTCTCGCAAGCTTACATATTATAGCCTCTGTTCTTATTCCCTTACTTTTCTCTTTTTCCTTTAGGTTAATGCAATATATTATTATTGTCTGTATATCCTTTTGGCATTTTCCATTTTGCACATAATATTCTGTAAAAATATTCAAAAAAATACCCTAGATCTCTCTAACTAATGGCATGTGCCAGATTTCATGTTGAGGTATATATTTCAAATAACTTCAATAAATGATTTTGCATTACAATGGCTATATTTTGTGATAATTACTGTTCTATATACTTGAGGACAATACAATTCTTTTTATCTCCAATATTTCTCCAGATCAATGTGACCCTTATCAATAATAATAATTACTATTATTTTTAAAAATTTTGGATTTGTGAGGTTTAATTGTGTTCTTCATTTCAGCTGGTGCAACCTTACAGTGTTAGGGCCTATGTGGAGTTAGTTTGCATGACACCATTTCATGTTAAAGTGGACTATATTTTTGTGCCAGTTCTGGTTATTTTTTTTTTGTCTTTTGCCAGCATGCTTTAAGCAACAAACAGACCCACTAGCTAAAAGTTTTAAATTTGAAGGACAAATGTTTCTATAAGTATAGTATGCTATATGATTAAAGGGATCTTTTCTTTTCCTTTTTGTAAAACAGCACCTTAGCAAATCTAATAATTGATTTGTGTTTCAGGCCCCCACTTATGTGAGCAACAAATTCTAAACAAATTAAATGGATTTATTATGCATACTTTCAGACTGAATAGTTTTCTTATATTTCTTACATGTAAAAGAATGAACCCTAGAGTTGGAACCATAATGTATGGGTTATTTTTTTCCTTTCTCCTAAACTTGATGTACAGGCCACTTCCTTTTTCTCTGAGCCTACTTTTTCTATGTGTAGAAATTGGTAGAGAGTTGGGCATTAGACAATAACTCAAAGATACTCAACTGTAGTAATTTTAGTCTTTCAAACCTTCTGATGAAGTTTCTAGGATTACTATGGCATATAGATATTTGAAAGGAGGCTGCTTTGGGGTTCTTCTACAGCAATTTTAGCTTTTGTTTTCTAAACCAAATGTCCATATTAGCACTTTACAATAGTGAGTGAGAAAAATTGGGTGCCTAGAAAACATAATGACCTGCAATTGCTAGAACTATTGCTGTTATTGTCCTCTTTATGATATTAATGGCCTTCTTTTTTACCATCTTTTCCTCTTTACAAAAAAAATTTGAAATAGTTTACAATAAAAAAATGCAATAGGGCAGTTAAAATAAGAATCTGTATAACACATAGGTAGGAAATTGGGCCAAATCATTAACTATTAAATGTGATTGTCTCGAAATGGATTTGTCAGAGGAAAATGACTGGAGTAGAAGATTTTTTTTCTTTATTTCTGATTGGGATGGCTGAGTAGGGATAAAAAGTATCTTAGAAGGTGGAATCGATATGGATAGTTGATATCGAAGGAATTGGAAAATGAAAACTAATGAATTTTTGGTAATCTGGCATGTTTCAAAATGGCTTCCACAGAAATCTTTTCAATAAGTCATTATTTGTTGGTACAGTTATTGTTCGTTTCTTATTCCTCCATGTTCTTTGTTTTTAACTCCTTCTAGGGAGAACGTGGATTTCCAGGCAGTCCCGGTTTTCCTGGTTTACAGGGTCCTCCAGTAAGTCATAAAATTTGGGATTATAATGAACACAAGAATTAACAGAAGAAGCAGAAATGCAGAGAGTGAGCTCAATGCGTTCATGTGGAACAATGTAGTAAATTTTAAAGTAGTAAAGTAGAGCAAAAATTTTTTTAAAAAGAAGTTGGTAATATAGCTCTCTGTTGGGCAAAAAGAAAGATTCTTTGATATTTAATATAAATGTCATCTCTAAGTATCCTAAGATATATTGTTCTCAGAAATGACCCTATAGCAGTCTATTCGCTTTATACTCTATTTAGAAAGTATTGTGTTCTTTGCTTGTTTTCCTCTCATATATATAAAATAATTCCTTTTCTTTTTAATAATAGGGACCTCCTGGGATCCCAGGTATGAAGGTAAGCATCTCATGCTGGAAAAATAAACATTTTGAATAAAATATTTGGAAAGCCTGCAAATTCAAAAGGATAATGACTTGGACTTTTGTCTTAAAATGGATGCTTCTAGAAGTTGTGCAGGTGTACGCTTTCAAGTTCTCCTTAAGTAGCCTCCTCTGTTCCCATGACTTTAAGTGCCTTCTCTGTGTTGACACACTTGAAAACGTGTATATCAGAGCTTCTTTTCTGACACCTTCAGTCTGTATCTTATTATACTTTGATACAGTTGACCACCTGCTCTCTCTAGTAGTAGTGTCACCCCTGGCTTCTGTGACACTACCTTTTCCTAATTTTGCTTCTGCATCTCTGGTTATTCTGTAGTCTTCTATGCAAGCTCATTCTACTCTGTATAGCAAGCATCAGGACCCCTTCTTCTCCTCTATGCCCAGCAATATTACTAATGCCAATAATATTGATTACTATCTAGTTACTGAATACCAAGTCAGACTTTTCTTCTGAGTTAGAGGCATTTATGCAACAGCTTCCCTGACATCTCCACTCAAATATCTCCTAGACGTTCAAATTAACATGTTCCAATTTAACCTGCCCCCTCCAAAATAAACCTACTCCTTACTTTGGCTCCCCATATCTAAAATTTGCATGACTATGGATTATGTACACTTTTACATGAACTCAAAACCTGAGAGTTAGTATTTACATCTTCCACTCTTTCACACACCTCCTCATTGCATTCTATCACTAAATACTATTAAATTTGCCTATAAAATGTATCTTAAATTCATCCACTTTTTTCCATCTCCACTGTCACTACACTAACCATAATGTCTCATCTGGATTACTGCAATAGACTGTTAACTAGTCTCTTTTTTCACTACTATCCCACTGCTATCTTCCAGCCTTATTCTCTACAAAGCAATCAAAAATGATTTTTTTAATATGTTAATCAATAATTTAATCTCCCTGCTTATAACCCTTCAAAGGCTTCCCACTGTGTATCTAAGGTAAAGTCCATGGCTTTAATACCTGCATGTTTTGGTCCCTGCATTTAGTTATTTGAATGTGCTAAACTCACTGCTTTTGTTTTCCTTTGTACATACTATTTACACTGCCTAATATTTTTTACCCTGTCTTCACCCAGATGACACCTTATTACTCTTTAGGTCTCAACCTGAATGTTACCTTCACAGATTGTCTTTCTTTGACTACCGAAACTAATTTTCTGCACTATTTTTTTAAGAGACAGGATATATGCTATGTTTAATTTTCTCCACTATTTCTTTATCAGTTATGGTACCGTGCTGTTTTTCTTCATAGCCTGTGACAGAACATATTGTCATATTATTGTTTTCACATGTTATGATCTGTATTTTCGCATTTTATCGTTAGCTCCATGAGAACAGAGGCCTTGTTTATCTTCTTCATTACTGAGTATCCAAACCTAACATAATTCTTGGCAAATACTTAATATTTAATAAATATTTTTAAATGAGTAACTGACTGAAAGTACCATAGTCTTTTAATAAATCTACCATACTTTAGTATACTCTGGCCACTGCCTCATTTTCCTTTAAAAGGTAAGTTTATTCATTTTAATTACTGGGATGGCCTAATCTTTCAGTACATTTATGTGACAAAATTGAATCCTCAGATCTTTTTTTTTTTGTGCTCTTGCTGGTTTTCATGTATAATAACTGTGAATTACAACTTCCACTGATGATTTCTTTTAGGGGGAACCAGGTAGTATAATTATGTCATCACTGCCAGGACCAAAGGGTAATCCGGGATATCCAGGTCCTCCTGGAATACAAGTAGGTATCCAGTGATTTTCTTCTTTACTATATTGATTAAATCAGAAGATCACAATGACTCAGCCTTTAGTTCCCTCTGTTTTAGTCACAGAAATTATCATCTGAAATTTGCTAGACAGTGCATATACCTTATACCTGAAAATAAAAGCAATCTGGACTAGGGAGAATTTTAATAAGCTCTGCTTTATTCTTTTACTTTTCTTTCCACTTTCCCTGGAACTTTTTGTTTGGGGGATTGGTGGCAGAAATAGGCTTCTATATTATTATTCTTGTGCTATGGGGAGCAGTGGGTTCCTCTGTAAATGGTCTGATTGAAAATAAAAATTATTGGTATCCCATTTAAGATTATAATTTAAGTTATATTATAATTATATTTAAGTTATAACACTATCAATTATGCATAACATATGAACACATTTTGAGGGCTGAAAGAATACAATTTATGCATGGTGAATATCAAATATAATCTTAAGAAAAAAATCATATTAGCCTACAGATAACATACATAGAGACAGCAGTGACTTTTGCGTATTCATAGTTCAGGAGGTCAATTTCTTGGGGCTTATATTTCACAAGAATTGATTCCTTTTCCAAAAATAAAAATCAGTACTTTCTGGTATCTAATCACTAAGATACAGTGTTTGGGACTTTTCATTATTTCGTTGGCTACCTTCTCATTCTTTATTCAACATCATCTATCCATATTCTCTCTTAAATTCACTCAATCTTGCCCTTTATATTTTACAAATTGTTATGATGTAATATTTGAAAATACGACAGGATACCTGCAAAATACATGTACATTATGAAGCGTAACTATAAAATGAACAAGTGTGACCCAAACACAGCATTTAAGAACTAGAATATTAAGGTTGGGTGTGGTGGCTCATGCCTGTAATCCTAGCACTTTGGGAGGCCAAGGCAGGAGGATCACTTGAGTCCAGGAACTGGAGGTTGCAGTGAGCTATTATTGGGCCACTCCAGCCTGGGTAACGTAGCAAGACCCTGTCTCTAGGGGAAAAAAAAAAGAACTCTAGAACATTATAAATAATTTTAAATCAACGTGTGTGTTCTTCGTCAGTCACATCCTTCTGCGTTCCCTCCATATAACTACCATTCTGAGTTTTCCACTGTTTCTTAAAAATAGCTTTTTTACATATACATATATTTCTAAACAATAGAATATTTGGTTTTGCTTTATAAAAATTAAGGAAATATTTGTGTTGTTTTCTGCAACTTACTTTTTCTACTTGATATGCTAAGATTCATCCAAATTATTGTATAGGCTATAGTTCACTGTTTCACTCCTATATAACTTTCCATTTGTGCTTATACTACAATTTTGTGATTTTTTATGTTTAAAATAAAAACTATACTGTTTATTTAGTTCGTTGCCATTTTGATGTATACAAAGCCTTTTTAATGTTAGCCCAGCTAAAAATATGATTAATAATGACAATCTAAACAGTTTTATCATGGGAAAGTCAATCTGATGGAAAGGTAATCTATTCAGTGCCAATACCCAGTAGATAAAAGCACTCGCCCTTTATGGCTAATTTACACTTATTGCTTGAAATAGATGTTATACACTGGTATTTTATTGTTCATTTTCTTGACCTTCCAGCAGTGTCTTGGATGACTGCCACATTATTATTCATTTTTCCTCTTATCCTGCTTCTTTGTCTTTTCCTCTAATTTATTTATTTTTAATTTATTTTTAATTTCAGAATATTATGGGGGTACAAACATTTTGGTTACATATGATGCCTTTGCCTCGCCCAAGCCAGAGTTACAAGTGTGCCCATCCCACACACAGTGCACTCCACACCCATTAGTTGTGAGTTTATGCACCCCCCCCAACCCCCTCCCACATTACGGGCACCTGATGAATATTACTTTCACGTGAGCACCTTAGTGTTGATCAAATTAGTACCAATTTGATGGTGAGTACATGTGGTACTTGTTTTTCCATTCTTGTGATACTTCATTTCAAAGGATGGACTCCAGCTCTATCCAGGATAATATAAGAGGTGCTAGTTCACCATTGTTTTTTGTAGTTGAATAGTATTCCATGGTATACATATACGACATTTTATTAATCCACTCTCGGACTGATGAGCACTTGGGTTGTTTCCACATCTTTGCAACTGTGAATTTTGCTGCCATAAACATTTGAGTGCAGATGTCTTTATTATAGAATATATTTTTTTCCTTTGGGTAAATGTGGCAGAATCAATATTGTAAAAATGTCCATACTACCTAAAGTGATCTATAGAATTAATGCAATCCCTATCAAAATACCATCATCATTCTTTACAGATCTAGAAAAAATAATTCTATGCTTCATATGAAACCAGAGAAGACCTCGTATAGCCAAAGCAATCTTAAGCAAAATGAACAGATTGGGAGGCATCGGTCTGCCAGACTTCAAGCTTGATTACAAGGCTATAGTAACCAAGACAGCATGGTACTGGCACAAGAACAGAGATATAGACCTTTGGAATAGGACTGAGAACCCAGATATAAAACCATCCTCATGTAGCCATCTAATCTTTGGCAAAGCAGACAGAAATATACATTGAGGAAAAGAATCTCTATTCAATAAATGGTGCTATGAAAACTGGATAAGCATGCAGAAGACTGAAACTAGATCCCCACCTCTCACCTCTCACAAAAATCAACTCGAGATGGATAGCAGACTTAAACCTAAGGCATGAAACCATAAGAATTCTAGAAGAAAATGTTGGGAAAACTCCTACAGACATTGGCCTAGACAAAGAATTTATGAAGAAGACCCCAAAGGCAATCACAGCAACAACAAAAAGGAAAAAATGGGACCAGATCAAATTAAAAAGCTTCCACACACACAGCCAAGGAAACTATCACGAGAGCAAATAAGCAATGTATAGAATGAGGGAAAATATTCACATGCTACACGTACAATAAAGGGCTGATAACTAGAATCTATATAGAACTTAGGAAAATTAACAAGAAAAAATCAAGCACCCCATCAAAAAGTGGGCAGAGGACATGAACCGAAACTTTTCAAAAGAAGACAGACTAATGGCCAGAAAACATATTAAAAAGTGCTCAACATTTCTAATCGTCAGGGAAATGCAAATCAAAACCACAATGAGATATCACCTAACTCCAGTGAGAATGGCCTTTATCAAAAAGTCCCAAAATAACAAATGCTGGTGAGGATGTGGAGAGATAGCAACAGCCTTACACTGTTGGTGGGACTGCAAATTAGTACAACCCCTGTGGAAAGTAATTTGGAGATACCTCAAAGAACTAAAAATAGAAATACCATTTGATCCAGCAATCCCACTACTAGGCATCTACCCAAAGGAAAAAAAGACAATCTATAATTTTGTTTCATTACAAAACAATTCAGCATTTATATCTAGGTACAAACTTTCTAGATTGTGGGCCATAGAAATTTTCAATTTTTAAGATGACAAATTATATTCCATAACCCTTGTATCATTCCCTTATCATTTATCCCAGTTATTCTCATTTCCCTCTGTCTGTAATCTTATCTATTTTAAAATTAGAAAAGCTACTTTGAAAGTAGTAGCCTTTCCCTTCCCTTTTCTAGTGTAAAAGCCCCACTAAATGCCCAAATTTATCACTTTGTTTTGTAAATTTTTCTAATTATGTGTTTATCCTACATTTGTTATCTACCACTGTGAAACATAAGCTTTCTGAAAGCTGCCTTTTGGCTTTGTTTATAGCTACTTAATCCTGTTAGCCTTATACAATTTTAAATTTCACTCATTGCAGAGTGAGTGAAAGAATTGTTGCTGGAATTCCAGCAACAATTTAAGTGTAAATTTTATCCATTTACTTCTTTGTAAGCTACAGTGAGGGGCTTATTTTTTTTCATCTTTTTCTTTATTGCCTTTATAACAGGGCCCACCTGGTCCCGCTGGTATACCAGGGCCAATTGGTCCCCCAGGACCACCAGGTTTGATGGTAAGCTCCCTTCTGTAATTTCGTTTCTCCTCCTTTTCTTTCTGACTTATTTCACAAGTATTAATATTACTTATAATGCTTGAAAGTATAATGCATTTTCAATATTTATAGTCTATAATTTTCTTACTTAAGGGTGATTTTACAATGATATGGTGAACAATATGCATTCTAAGTAATAGCTCCATTTTATAGATGGAAAAAATGAGATACATAAAAAGAAAGATTTAAAATAAAGTATTTTGTTTGTTGTCTCTTGATGGTTTTGGTGTTGAAGTCAGTTCCAGCCATCTCAGGAAATCTAAGGCAGGTTTCTAGTCACTTGATTAAACACGTTTCTTTAAACTGCATTTGTTTTTTGTTTAAGAAGAACAAAAACAGGCCTTCACACAAAAAATGGCTCTCATTTCTTAGGAGTCTAGGGAAAAATAGTAGGATTGGTGAGGGGAGCGATCACTCTGCAATGAGTGATAGGTTTGTATACCTCAAGAGAGAAGCAAAAAGTTGTAAATATCCTGAATGTGCAGCCAGTTCTCTTACTTTACTACCTCTATGGTCATTCTTAATTTCTACTCTAATAAATTCTAAGTATTTTTATCTCTGACATACTTAGATTTCATTCAAGTCATGTTTTGGACTTGGAACTTTGCTGTTGCCCTCTTAAAAGGGCAAGAAAATTGTATTTCAGTCAAAGTAATTTCTCATGTGCCACTCTATCTCTTATCTACCATATATTTAAGTGACAGTTTTCATTATACCTCTACAGATTGTACATTTTTGTTTGTGACAATTGGTCCTCTACTCTTGAATGAAGGAAATAAAGTTTGGTAAATACTAGAAGAATCTACCAAAAAAGATTGTGATTTCTGCTTTCCTGTCACTCTATGGGCGAGGATTAGAAAACTCTTTCATTTAGTTTGTTTTAGTTCTAGACCTGCAAAGCATGAGACTCTGGACTATGACACTTTTTCTTAACTCTATTGTTACAGCATTGATGTACCTTGTGTATGTTGTTACACCTTGAATTTCTTTAACTCTTGCAGCCACTTAACTGATTCACTCTATACTTTTAAATGTTCTTTCAATTAACCCTGATTTAATAGGTGAAGCAAAATCTCAGAAATGCCACCGAAGTACAGTATGTAAATAAATAGGTCCATTGAGATTAGGAGGTAATATATTTGGGCAGACAAATGCCTATTTAATTTTTCGAACCTCGAAGCATTCTCAAATCCACAAAGTCAGATTGCATACAAGTAAAACTAGATTTAAAAAATAAACACATGCTTCTTAGAGGAGAGTTAATTGTTTTATGGTACCTAAATTTACCCATAATTCTGATTTGAAAAATTTGATACCTTTGATGAGTTTAACTTTTTAATTGATTTTTGGCACTGGTGCTACCCCTCTACCTCTACCCATCCTAAGTTCTTCTGCCCATTCCCATCCTGTCACCAGAAGTCTCCACATTCAACTTCTTTGTTTTAATCAATTTAAATGTGTGTCTCTGACTAAAAAAAATGAGAAAAAGAAAGAGAAAAATGTTATATTGAAGGGCTTTTTCATTCCTCACTTTATATGAAACCAAATAATTTTTAAAATAAACTTATTAATATAACATTTGTTTCCTTTTCTATGTCTTCTATTCGTAGGGCCCTCCTGGTCCACCAGGACTTCCAGGACCAAAGGTAATTTCCGTTTTCTTTACATATTTTATTTGGTGTGGATTATTATTTTTTTTATTGTCAATGAGATTTTAAATTGAAACTTCTCTCTTCAGGGGAATATGGGCTTAAATTTCCAGGGACCCAAGGGTGAGAAGGTGAGTAAAGAGAGTTGGTTATTCAACCTTCAGATTTCTCCTTTTACGGTCATTTTAACTATTTCCTTCTCTTGCTTCTTGCAGTTGACTTAGCTTACATTTTATATTATTGTCTGTGGTAGATTATGAAATATCACTGTCTTATTTTATTTTGGAAACAGGGTGAGCAAGGTCTTCAGGGCCCACCTGGGCCACCTGGGCAGATCAGTGAACAGAAAAGACCAATTGATGTAGAGTTTCAGAAAGGAGATCAGGTGAGTAAGTAGGAAGAAAATCAATGAAAATGTTGCTATGGATATGTTAATTAGCTTGATTGTGGTAGCCACTTCACAATGTATATGTATATCAAAACATATACCTTAAATATGTACAATTTTTATTTGACAATTATACCTCAATAAAGCTGGGAAAAAAATTAAACAATAAGCTAAAAATAATCTTGCTATGGAAATAACATTCCATTAAAATGCATTATATGCTGGATTATCATTATATATGAAGATATTTTAAAAATAACAAGGTTTTGAGATAATTAAATTTTTAGAAAGAATTTTATTGAGATATAATTTATATACCATGCAATTCACCCACTTAAAGTATACAATTCAATTTTTTTAGTATATTCACAGGGCAGTGAAACCATCAGCACAATCTAATTTTAGAAAATTCTTATTAGGTTCCCCCCAGAACTCCATATCTATTAGTGTCACTCCCTATTTCTCCCCAAATTCTCCAGCCTGAGACAACCACTAATCTACTTACTGGCTCTGTAGATTTGTCTATTCTGGACATTTCATATAAATGGAATCATGTAATATGTGGTCTTCTGTGTCTGGCTTCTTTTACTTATCATAATGTTTTGAAGTTCAACCATTTTGTAGGATGTATCAGTACATGATTCCTTTTTATGGCTGAATAATATTCCATTCCATGGATAGTCCATATTTTGTTTACCCATTTGTCTATCAGTTTATGGACATTTGTGTTGTTTCCATTTTGGCTATTTGAATAATACATTCATGTATAAAGTTAGGTCATGGTAAGATAAGTTGTCATTGTCTTAGATGACTGTGTTATCTACATTTCACTGATATAAAAAGAGAAATACAATGTTACTCTAAAACCTTTGTTGTGTTTAGAAATAGTTATGTGATACCTTGCTTTTACAAGAGTAGATGAAAGGATCAAGTATGTTTTTATGGCATACTGGCCCACCCTTAAACAAACAGGCAGTATGCATTTTTGCTTTCCTTAAATGCTATAATAATAAGAAAGTTTAGAACAAACAGTTGTATTGAAATTCAATCGTCAATGCGGATTGGGCCATTTAATTCTCTGCCAAAATATGTGTGCTATGTGGCCCCCAAATCACCTAGTTTTAGGAACCATTGCTTTTTATGAAATATTTTATAAGAACAAAAATCATCAATATTTTTAAGTATTGTCTTATTATTTACCTCAAAGTTTGGCTTGTATATACACTAGAAATTAACTGAAGTGAGCAAAGATGGCTCTAGGTTCTTTTGCCTAGCGATTTCAACTTTGAATTAGAAGTATTCTATTATCTTTGGTTATACTACATGAGTCTCCAGTTCAGTTTGTTGAAAGTGCTCCTAGCTAGCTCTAGTAGTTAGAATGAGATTGCATACTCCAGTATTAACATTGTTTTCCTTTCCTCTACTACCGTATAGGGACTTCCTGGTGACCGAGGGCCTCCTGGACCTCCAGGAATACGTGGTCCTCCAGTAAGTGACCTAAAAGGCTTTAGCATCATTTAATGCAAATTGGCGATACACAGTATCCCATGAACCAATGAGAAACTACTTTTCTGTGTACAGGGTCCTCCAGGTGGTGTGAAAGGTGAGAAGGGTGAGCAAGGAGAGCCAGGCAAGAGAGTAAGTGTTATGACTAATAATACTTTTTGCAAAAAATTCCTAAATTATGCGTGTGTGATTTTATTCTTTCTTCCTAAGTCTTACTTTCATTGCCTCAAAATATCACTACTGACATACTTATTATTTATTATAATATTAAAGTCTAAAAAGTCTACTTAATATAGTCCAAGGCAGGAATAAAGCTTGTATACTTTGACCTCATACTTCCTAACTAGCAATTTTATGTTGTTAACCCATCATTTATTTGTATTCTATAGGGTAAACCAGGAAAAGATGGAGAGAATGGCCAACCAGGAATTCCGGTAAGTAGCTGAGGTCCTTCCACCTCACCCTGCCCCCCCAAAGCTGACAACATTTGTAAGTGGTGGTAGAGAAGCAGGATGGCAAGGAGTTTGGTTTGGAAATTGTTTAAATGAATGGAAATTATATTTTTTTCTCTTTTGAATATGAATTTGAAAGTCCTCTATTTTTAAGTCAGATCTATTGAGATATAATTTATACACAGTAAAATGAACGATTTTTATTGTATAGTTCTGTGTTTTGACAAACACATACAGTTGTGTCACCACCACCATAATCAAGAACAGTTTCATCACCCTGAAAAGTTCCCTTATGCTCTTTTGTATTTATTTACTCCCCTCCCCCAATTTCCTCATAACAACTGATCTGTTCTGAATCCCTATAATTTTGCCTATTCTAATATGTCACATAAATGGACTCATATTGTATTAATATATATAGCCTTTTGAATGAGGATTCTTTCACATAGCATAATGCATTATACTGTGTATCGTTATTCATTGTTTTTTATTGTTGAGTAGTATTTGTGTGGCTATACCTTGGTTTGTTTATCTATTTAGCCATTGAAGGATATTTTGGTTGCTTCCGGGTTTTGGCCATTATGAAAAAAACTGTTATAAACATTCAAATACAGTTTTTCTGTGTGAACGTAAGTTTTTTTCAGTAAAAGTTTTGACAGGTAATTATTCTAATTCCTACTAAAAAGGGGAGAAATAAAAATATGCAAGTCCAAGAACATTATTTCGAGAAGCTTCAGTATCAAGAGTATCCACAGTAGGTGTTAAAAGAGATTTAATGACAGAAAATTTGATGAAATTTGTAGGCCATTCCAAAGGAAAGGGATAATTCTTAACAAGACAGGAATTTGGAATTACTAAAATCAGATTAATTGGTTTCAACATGATTTTACTAAACAGACAATGCTCAACTTATAGCTCTACTTCGAAAAAAGCTTAAACAAATAAAATAATATGAAGTTCAGGGCCTCAGTTCCTGGCTTCTTTGAGAACAATTGGTCTTTGTCTCAATTTAGACAGTGGTGATATTCAACAATTGCCTCTGATTGTTTTTAGCAAATGAGGGGTGTTGGGCAGGGAGACTCTTCTCTTGTTCTCTGTTTGCACGGGGAAAGTCCAAGTCAGGTCAAACCACCAGACAGCCTTACAAGTGGAGTCTTCTTGGAAACCACCAGGCAGATCAAATAATGACAGTTCTCTGGCAATGGGGTTTCAAAGGAACTCCAATCCTGTTCTTTCCCCTCCAGTTACTGCTAGGCTGCTGGTTTTCACCTTAATTGTGAGGTTGGGTTAATGGGAATAGAGCGAGTTAAAATGCCACAAAGCTCTGTGTTGTTACCAAGATTCGGCCTTTTTTTTTTTTTTTTTTTTTTTTTTTGAGAAAATATTCCTTGGATTGCTGCAGGCTTTGGTTAATTTCCACAGTTCTGAAAAAGTTGATTCTAACTGACCATTTTTGCCAGTATTCTCATTACTTCAATGGAGCAGAGAATTTTTGAAGGTCTCTCTACTCTACCATTTTTGCTGATGTCGCCCTATCCCATATGTTTTAAAGGGTTTGCCTGGTGATCCTGGTTACCCTGGTGAACCTGGAAGGGATGGTGAAAAGGTAAGAGTTTTAATATTTTGAAGTGACTGTTTTTATTCTTGTTAACATAATCCTTTTCTCTCCCAAGACTGAGTTATAAATGAAAAAGTTCTATTAATATATAACTAACTTCTGTATTCAAAACATACCTTCTTTATCCATCTTTTGCTCCTTTTTCTTTTGTACCACACTCTCTAAATGTTCTTTCATTGCCCTAAATCACAGTCCATGTGGTAGAAATACATGAAGGATTGTTTAACTTTAGCATTTCCATTGTGAAAAGTCATTGCCTTTACTTTGAGCATGTATCGGCAAAACTTTTGTTTTCTAGAAAGAAGATTCAGCACTATTTTAGTGAGGTCCTTGTATTAAAAGGCTCATAGCTGTGAATTTAGAACATTTCAACTAAACATTTCCATTCTTTATGCATTGTTGTCTGTAAATCTATGGCTAATTCTTTGTTGTTGTTGTTTTTTTTTTTCACTAAGCCAATGCAGCCTGACTGAGGTTATTTATTTAGTTACCTGTTGTAAAAGTGCCTTCCAAAAGAATGTATGAAGCACACAATTACTCTATTTTTTAGCAGGTCACAAAATATCTAATCCCTCTCTTCTCTAATTGCTTTGTATCAAAACCAAATTGAAAGGCTTTATTTTCCAGGCAAGGAGGGAAAGGTGCTAAAAACTTGAATGTACCCAGAGGGCACATAATTTAATGGTGGTTTATCTCTAAAGGTAGGTCCAAGTTCTAGCTTGACCTAAAAGGCACAATTAGAATTATGGAGGTAGCAAATACTCAAAGAATGTTTTTTTTTTTTCAATTAGTAAGTAGAGTTATAGGACAGATTAACTCCTTAGACTAGAAGAAGTTTGTGTATAGATGAAAGGTTTCTATGAACAAGTCTAGAATCAGAATAGAGGTGTGAGAGAAACTATCCTTGAGTCTTGGCTAGTAAAGTAACAGTTAAATATTGTGTTCTTCATGCTGTTGTAGCTACTGATCAAAAATGAAAGTTTTGTCTGGAAATTGTCTTTCATTAGCTGCTAAGAGCAAACTTACAAAAGCAATTAGGATTTATTAGCTATTCCTCATTATAGTTAAGTCCATGACCTCTAAAATATCTGTCACTAATAGAAATGACACTACATTTATGCCCTTGACTAGTTTTATAAGAAGGAACATGGCTAAATGTAAAAAAAAAAAACAATGGTTTTAACTTATTCTAGTGGTACCACTTTTTTACATTATCTTCTTTATAGAGTATTTATAGTTTGCTAGAAAATAGAAATCTTAAAATCAAAAAATATTACAGCAAGAAATACCTTAAAAGTTTGGTCTAAAATCTTTCTTTTTTGTATATAAGCCAGGGAGGTTAATTGATTTGGTCAAGATTACATATCTAGTAAATTTGAGACAACATCACAGGTCTTTCTAGGCTTAGCCCTGTATTATTTCATTACCTCATATTGTATTTCTCATTTGAAGTATTCTATTATTGATTTCTGGATCTTAATGAAAATATCTCTTATGTTCTTGAGGAAATTGATGTCTTCATGTGATTTTTTTTACTAACCTATTCTATAATTGCATTGAACAGGGCCAAAAAGGTGACATTGGCCCACCGGGGCCTCCTGGACTTGTAAGTTTTTTTTTTTTTTTTAGTCTTCATTTATCAAATTTATTAATATATTATCATTTGGGGGCCTTAATTATATACTCCCTCCTTTTTCCTCATACAATACAAAATTCTAATTCATTATCAAGTTCTACTGCCTTAAAAGTCTTTGCATCTAAAAATTTCGGTAGTCTTGACCTCAAGGTCTTTGTATTGTTCTACCTGTGTATTACTTCTCCATATTAAAAGTCCAAATTGATGGCATTGCGTTGTTTTGCATCGTGATTGTCAGATCATTTCTCAAGCAGCCAGCAGGTGGTGCAAGTGTTGCTTAAAGGTTCAATAAAAGAAACTTGGGGAGGTGGCGGTTGGTCCTTTCCCCTGCAGAGTTCAGGGTAAAGATGGATTTGGTCTTAATAGGTTTTCTCAATTTGTAATTGTCTGATTCACAGCTCTTTCTTTCCTGAGTGTGTGCTTTCTAGGGGTTCTTAATAACAAATGTAGGAAACTGCTCTATGAAAGAATAATTGGGGGGTTTACAGATTTTCTGTCATGTGTGTGTTCACTATGAAACTTAAGTCAAATATATTTCTAGTCTTATTAAGAATAAAATGTCATTGCTGAGGTTTGACATACTGGTTTTTCTTTGGTAAAAATTTGGTAAGACTCTTGATTTTAAGACTGCATTGAAGCCATGACAGTGTGAGTACTGTAAAACCTATTCTATATGTCCAGACATTTTAGTAACACTAATTTAATTTTTTTTGTCCATAGTGAGTCTCAGTTATTAATACTTAGGACTGTACTAAATCTAATGAGGATATAATTAAAGAAGATCTTAGATAATTTTTATTCACTTTCATTATAAAATGAGAGTTTCAGTTCTCTAGGGAATAATCTCTTTATAAAATGAGATGATAAGATTTCGATTAGTATCAGAAGAAATGGAAATTTTGAGAGTGCAGTCCTATCCAGCAGGTCACATTCCCTTTTGAACTACCATTCCAATTCTAGATCCCACAACTTATCATCTCCTTTTGTGTCAGTATTTCTTATATCCAATAGAGACAGGATGAAATATCATACTTTGCCAGTAGGTGTTGGTTTGTACGTCAGACTGACAGTTTCTTAAATATGAAGCTTATTTACTTTTATTGATATATGAGGTGAAATTTTAAATATTAAGTTTATTTGGTATGAATTTTTTTTAGAACAGACTTAAGTACTGAGTTCTAACAAGACAGCGAAAAAGGGAATGATTGGTTGGTTGGGTTTAATCAATAAAGGCTTCCTTGAAGAGATGAGTTTTCTTTTTTAAAGGAAGAAGGAAATGTAGGTTCATAAAGGGAAAGATTGGGAAAGGCATTATAGATGTTTGCAATGACATCAATGACATACACAAAGGCACAGACAGGAGTGTGCAAGTTGAGGGAAGTGGTGACAATCAGACAGACTTCACTCTAATAAAAATTTACTGCTAGAAATAATAGGAGATGAAATGGGTGAGAGAAGTATTAGAAATGAGAAATGTCTTGACATACTTCCGGGCAGTAGCATCAGATACAGGAAGGAGTAGTGAGCAATTTTGAGTCTTTAAGCAGAGTAGTTAACACAGAAAAATTGGTTTTTGAGAAAGCACAACCTAGCAATAGATTTGAATTCAAAGGGACAAGTTCAGAGGTGCTTCTGTTAGTCCAAGTGTGAGTTGAAGATAGTAGCTGTGGCAACAGGAATGAAGGGGGCAAATTGGAGAGACGTTTCAGTAAAGAATTGTCAGGCTTAGATGATTGGAATGAATTGAATGTGAATTATAAGAGAAGAGACATCAAAAATACTTTTAGCTTTGTAAGTCTGGGGCGCAAGAGGATGGTAATATTGTTACTAGAATTGAATAATTTCTAATCAGTTGGAGGATGGGAGTGATATAGAATGTGACTCATAATCTATGTAGTAGTCAATGATTTTACATCTGAGCACTTTTATGAAAATGATGGCATTATAATCACATGTAGCCTCCAGATTATTTTCTGGAGAACAGGCCTCTTCCTCTTTGAGTTCCTTTATTTTTTTTCTTTTATAATAAAGGTAATTCCTAGACCTGGGACTGGTGTAACTGTAGGAGAAAAAGGAAACATGGGGTTACCTGGTTTGCCTGGAGAAAAAGGAGAGCGAGGATTTCCTGGAATACAGGGTCCACCTGGCCTTCCTGGACCTCCAGGTAAAAGAGACCGCACTTATGTTCAGGTGCTTATAGCATCCTTACTAGTCCACGTGTACACTCTATCATGCTGGTTCCAAGGTGAGCGTGGCAGTAGAAGACACAAGTCCTTTTTAATTGACAGATACTTCCCAACTCTTAGTATACCCTTTCTCACCAAATTCCTTACTTAAAAATAAGCCCATCTAAATAGTGCCCTTTCATGTTAAGATTCCCGTTTCTACCTTTTCTTATTTTTATTGATATATAATAACTGTACATCTTTACAGGGATACATGTGATATTTTTATACATGCACATAATGTGTAGTGATCAAATCAGGGTAATTGAGGGATATCCATCACCTCAAACATTTATCATTTCTTTGTGTTGGGAAGATTCAAAGTCTTCTTTTTTTCTATTTTGAAATGTATAATAAATTATTGTTACCTATAGTCACTCTGTTGTGCTATCAAACACTAGAACTTATTCCTTCTGCCCAACTGTATGTTTATACCTATTAACCAAACCAACCTCTCCT
Organism: Indri indri; assembly: GCA_004363605.1. Lineage (NCBI taxonomy): Eukaryota > Metazoa > Chordata > Mammalia > Primates > Indriidae > Indri > Indri indri. Next base: position 127,556 of record RJWJ010000912.1, read on the forward strand.
AATTCCCCCTTCCCTGCCACAAACCCTCCCTAGCTTCCGGTAACCACTATTCTACTCTCTACCTCCATTGGATCCACTTTTTTAGCTTCCACATATGAGTAAGAACATGTGATATTTGTCTTTCTGTGCCTGGCTTATTTCACTTGACGTGATGCACCCCAGGCTTATCCATGTTGCTGCAAACAACAGGATTTAATTCTTTTTATGGCTGAATAATATGCCATGTGTATATGTACCACATCTTCTTTATCCATTCATCCATTGATGGACACTTAGGTTGATTCCATGTCTTATCTGTTGTGAATAGTGCTGCAATAAACATGGGAGTACAGATATCTTTTTGATGTAGTGATTCCCTTTCTTTTGGATATATACCCAGCAGTGGGATTGCTGATCATATGGTATTTCTATTTTTAGGTTTTTTTAGTGAAATTCCATACCATTTTTCATAATGGCTGTACTAATTTACATTCCCACCAACAGTATATGTTTCTCCATATCCTTGCCAGCATCTATTGTTTTTTGGAGTTTGATCATAGCCACTTTAACTGAGGTACCTGTTATTATTAATAAATTACACCAAACAATTCTGTGATTCACTTGATGAATCCTCACACTGTTGTTGCTGCTGTTAGGGAAGAGGATGCTGCCTTACAGTGCCTAGCTTTGCAAGATTTCCTATATAAAAATGGTAAGCAGCACTATTCACTTAGAATTTGAAAAACATCTAAGTAGAAATCTCTATGGTGATTTTGCTGTACAATAAAATCTTAGTGCTCAATACTACGTTTTGTATTATTCCCTTTGAAGACACACAGTATAATGGAACATTTCTAATTTGGCCATAAATTGAGTACTGCCCTGGTCTAGCCTGCGTATTTGAATATTCTCTGAAATGAGGTGATAGGAGGGATTTATGTAAAATTTGCAAAAGCATCTGGTATAGTACCTGGAACACATACATAGTCAATAAATTGTGGCTCCTTTCTCTTCAAAAATATGTGGCTAATGAAATATTAACATGACGAGATGAGTGACACTCAGTGATCTTTCCAAAGAGAAAGAGAATAAATGTGGGTTCCATTATGCTCTAACTAAGTATGCACTTTGGATTTCTAATCTCAAGATAGTGGACTAAATACATACTATGTCTGGAAAATTGAAATAAGGAATCTTCCCAAGATGCAGTAAAAGAGTTAAGGAGTTGGGAAATATGAAAGAAAAGTTAAGAGGTATAAAGGGTAAACCTAGAAGTCCCAAAATCCATCATGAGGGCATTAAAGGAGGAGAGAATGGGACAAGAGGCAGTATTTGAAAAAAATAATGGCTGAGAACGTCCATCTATTAAGAAACACTCAAATCCCTGTGAAGAAGCTCAAGAAGCACTAAGGAAGAGTAAAATAAAAATAATATAAAGGCCCATGAGTAGACACACTGTAGGGACATTCTAGAATTCAGGGATAAAAAGAAACCCTTAAAACAATCTGAGAATAAAAGGCAGATCACCTACAACATAGTAAGAGTCAGAGGAAGATAATGGAGCACATTTTTAAAGTGATAAGGACAAATTACTATGAATTTGGGATTCTGTATTACACCAAACTATCATCTTAGTGTGAAGGTGACATAGCTAGAAAGTTTACCACTTGCAGACTTTCTCTGAAATAGTTACTTGAGGTTTTACTCCAAGAGGGAAATGAATTTAGGGTAAAGTGAGGGTAGGGGTAAGGGTAGGATGTAAGAACCATTGTTTAGGAAAGATATTAGTAAAGCATATGAAGTCTAAATAGGTATTGATCATTAAAAAAATAACAAGTGTTTTAAGTAACAACCTGGAAATATAATTGTAAACATTATTAACATGGGATATATAGGTGCAGAGAGAATAAGGAGAAGTCAAAGATAAGGTTTTCTTGGCTTGTTAGAGAAAATATTAACATTATTAACTCTTTAAGTTTTTAGAAAAATATAGGTTTAAGTACGTAGGTTAAAATTTTGATAGTAACCACTAGAGGAGAATAGAAATAAAATGTATGACCTACACACCAGTTGAGTAAAGAAAATGACTAAAAATCTCCCATACAAATAAAGTTAGGGTTGGGGCAAGACAGAAATGAAATATAAGATGACAAGAAGTTGAAAATAAATTAGTAACTCCAACAAATATGAAAGAACTAAACACTGTTTGAAAGACACTGACTGAAAATTAGAATAAAAATATATATATACAGTGCACAGTAGACATATCTGAAGCAAAAGGACAGAGAAAATTTGAAAATAAAGCAATGGAAAGATATATTAGGCACATGCTATTTAACCAAAGCTGGTTTAACAATTCTAATATAGTATGAGATAGAATTAAATGCAAAAATGCATTAACATGACACATTTCATATGGATAAATGGATAAATTGTACCACAATAATATAAAAGCCATGAAACTTTATGCGTCTAACACTATAGCTTTGAATATATAAAGTGAAAACTACTAACAAACTATAAGGAATAAATTGCCAAATCCCTAACATATCAAGTGGGTGAAAAATAAGGATATAAATGATTTGAGCAACAAAATCAAGCTATGTGTATGGGGGAAAGAGAAAAACTTAGTGTGCAGCAGAGAACATACATTCCTTTCAAGCATACATGGAATATTTACAGAAATTGACTCTATTAGACCAGAAAAAAATCTAAAAAAAAAAAAAATATAGACTCACCATGCTCTGTGATTATAGTGAAATAAAATGAGAATTTACAGCCGGGTGCAGTGGCTCACACCTGTAATCCTAGCACTCTGGGAGGCTGAGGCGTGAGGATTGCTTGACGCAAGGAGTTTGAGACCAGTCTGAGCAAGAGCGAGACCTTTTCTCTACAAAAAATAGAAAAATTAGCCAGGCGTGGTGGTGCGTGCCTGTAGTCCCAGCTACTTGGGAGGCTGAGGCAGGAGGATCGCTTGAGCCCAGGAGTTTGAGGTTGCTGTGAGCTATGATGACATCACTGCACTCTAACCCGGGTGGCAGAGGCGAGACTCTGTCTCAAACAAACAAACAAACAACAACGAAAGTTGAGAACTTAAAAAAAATCATCAAAAATCTTTACATTTGTACGTTAAAATAATCATAAATAACTCTAGACACAGTAATGAAACAGAAGTGGAAATGATAAACTACTGAATGCTAAACAATGAAAGCACTTCATATCAAACCTCACTGAATTTAGCCAAAGCAGTACCCTTAATTTATCACAAAGTTAGAAAGACTAAAAGTAAATTAGCCAAGTTTAAAAAACACACACAAGGAAAGAAGTAAGCACTAATAATGTAGTAGGGAAAACCTGATAAAGATAAAAATAAAAATTAATAAAATAGAAAATGAACTAAAAAATTATAGTTGAATAAGGAAAATAGAAGATGATACTTTGAGAAGAGTTTGAAACAAAACTTGGCAAATACAATCAAGGTAATGAGAGAAGGCACAAATAAAATCAGTAAATAAAAAGGGATTATTACCATAATTTAAATTTTAAATTACAAGAGAACTATAAAACTATATTTGTATGGTTTGAAATTCCACATAAAATATAAATTTATCATGAAACAGAAAACAAATTATTTAAAATTGTTCTGAGACAGTAGGAAACCTAAGTAGATAAATTACCATAGAAGATTTTGCAATGTTAAGGATCTCTATGAAAAAGCATTGGCTTTATGGGTGGTTTTATAGTTTTATGGATGACTTCTACCAAACTGTCAAGAAGAGATAATTCCCAAATTTTAAACTGCTTCAGAGCATTTTAGAAAAAGGAAATTAAATTTAATAGCATTGATATCAAACCATCAAGGAGATAACACTAGAAATAATTATAATTCAATCTGTTTTATGACTGTAGAAGCAATAATCCTAAATGTAATATTATAAAATCAATCCAGAAGTATATTAAATACTATGATATTATAACCAAATAGATTTTATCCCCAAGATTGCAAGGATAGTTCAACATTACTGTGATGGACTACATTAACAGAGGCAAAGAGAATAGGCCAATAGATGCAGAGAAATCAGTCAATAAAATTCAATACCCATTTATTTTTAAAAGGAAAAAAAAAAAACTCTTAAGGTAGGATTAAAAGGGAATTACCTTAACTTGATGAAGCTATCTATAGGACTCTACAGGATATGTCATGCTTTGTGGTGAAACACCAGGAGCATTCTTATTCAAGTCAGAAATAAGATACTCAGTCACCAATGCTGTTTGTCCTTATAATAGAGATCCTAGTCAATACACTAAGCCTGGGAGAAAAAAAGAGGTGTAAGGATGGGGGAAACCCCCTAAATTTTGGTTATTTACAGACCATACGATTATCTACCGGAAAGCTTAAAGCATCAAATGACAAATCGCTAAACTTAAACAGAGTATGTGTAAGGTGGCTAGATATGATGTAGCGTACTTTAATAACTTGACTTCCTTTACACCAGCAAACATATAATAGAAAAAAATCCAGTTCACAATAGTAATAGTATTAAAATTCTCAATAGTAATAAAACAAACTTGTGAATAAACCCAACGAAAGATGTGTAAGACCTCTTTACAGAATTTTGTAAATTATTATTAAATAATATAAAATTAAATAAATGGAGAGATATACTCAATTATTACTTAAGATGAGAAATCAATATTATAAACAGTTGATGCTACCAAATTTAATCTTTAAATTCAAATTAATCAGATTCAAAATTCCAACATTTTTTAAAATGAAACTGAGAAGCTGATTCTAAAATTCATTTAGAAGAGTAAATTATTTATAAGTGTAGTGAAGATGGGTTTTATAAAGAACAAAGATGGATATATTTTTTTTTCTTACCAGTTTTGAAAACATTATAAAGCTGTAGTAACTAAGAAGTGTGTTAATGGTGCAGGAATAGATAGTGGAACAGAAGAAAGTCCAGAAACAGAGCCATGTTTATATGGGAACTTTGAAATGCTGCTTTTTCTTTTGCTAATGACTTTCTGGTATTTTTGAAGATCATTGTGTCAATGGGCAGGATGGAGAGTTATTAGTAATTTCCAAAAGTAATAAAGCTACCTTAAATATTATTTCCTACTCTCAAACTTTACTTGCATTATTTGAAACTTTTCATCCTTTTTTTAGATGCGGATTCTCATAAGAAAAACAAGAACATAACCAGAATTATATGTTAAAGGAAGATCTTATCATTACCTAATGCCTCACTGGGAGCTAATGTAATGTCTCTAAAATAAGGTCATTTTAATCACATTAATGGGTGTTTTTTTTTTAATCTTAGGGACTGCAGTTATGGGTCCTCCTGGCCCAGCTGGATTTCCTGGAGAAAGGGGTCAGAAGGGTGAGGAAGGTCCACCCGGAATTTCCATTCCTGGATCTCCTGGACTTGATGGACAGCCTGGGGCTCCTGGCCTTCCAGGTCCTCCTGGCCCTCCTGGCCCTCACATCCCTCGTGGTAAGCTATATTTTTCTCCTGTTAGCTTCTATTGTTGTTTTTGTTTATTTTATTTATAAGTGAATCTAGCTGAAGTTTGGCATCATTCTTCATGTTTCAGATATCTAAGAGATTCTACTACTGCTTACACTTTTGATTTTGGGTGATTCTTTGATGTTTTAAATTTGCTCTTCATATAGTGTTTATTATCAACAATATTATATTTTCCTTTTGCTTATAGGTACTTGTATTTCTGCAGAGAAGTAACTGAAAACAGGTCTCTTTTCTAGCTTGTCATGCTTTCTTTTTGCTTAGTCTTCTCAATATTTCACAATTAGTTTGCTATCCTTTCTTTGTCTTACTCAGGTGATGAGATATGTGAACCAGGCCCTCCAGGCCCTCCAGGATCTCCAGGTGATAAAGGACTCCAAGGAGAACAAGGAGTGAAAGGTTTGATCTCCAAACATATTCATTCCTTCATTCTTTCAGATCTTCAGCAAAATCCCCTGTCTCCTCCATCATACCTTAGCCATTCACTCCCATGGTTATACCCCAAGACCATCTCATTACCAAGTGTTACATTTTCATGATATTGATTTCTTAAATCCCATTTTTGGATCACTATCTTCTGTCTTTCTCACTACCCCTAAGAACCTGACTCCAATATTACTTAAACCCCACTGAGACCTACCAACTTTGACTAGCCTTCAACTTTTTGCTATCCTTTCTTCCCTCAACCTAGTTTACATTCCATCAATCATTGTAATCAATCCCATGCATAAATCTTTGACTCCTTTGTCCTTCTCTTACTTCACTGCACTCACTTGGAACAAAAGCATACCCCTGGTAATCCCACATTTCCACCTCTTCTGAGCCTTCACCTTCTCTTCTCTTTTTAAACTTTTAACACTTCCTCCCCTATTCTCATTTTAAGATTTTTACCTTGCTTCCGCCTTCACTGATCAATTAAAGTAATAACAAGAGAACTTTTGCAGATTGCTGTCACTACCTTTATTTACCTACTTGCATCTGTGACTCCATATTTTGCCTTCTTGCCTGTTACTGGTACTGCTGCTATCTAAAGCCAGTTCTTTTGTTTGTACGATAGATTTCATTCCCTCTTGTTTCCCCAAGGATTTTATTCCAGAAATTTTTGCCTCTTTCACATCATCAATTTTTACCTTTCTACTGGATCATTCTCAGCAGCATACAAATATGCGTTTTTCACTCATCCAATACTGTACAGTAATCCCACTTTTCCTGCCATTTGCTGTTTTCTTATTCTGGTCCCATTTGCAACAAAACTCCTTAAGAATTTTCTACTCACTATCTCTAGATACTCTCCTTCCATTTTCTCTTAAACATACTCCAGGCGGGATTTCACCCCCGACCCCCTGCTGCCTACCACTCCACAGATGCTGGTTAAAGCCACCAGTGGACTGTGGTCTGCTAACCCAAATGTCAAGTCTGCCCTTTTCTTACTTGCTTATTCCCTTCTTTAAACACTTTATTCACTTGGCTTTCAGTACATTACATTTCCTGTTTTTCTTTATATATCCCTGGCATATATACATATCCCACGTAACTACCATCTAAACCAAAATATAGAACACTTCCAGGACCCTTGAAGACTCTTGTGTGCCCCCTAGTCAGTATCCCCAAAGGTAACCACTATGTTATCCTCTAGCATACACTAATTTGCCTAATCTTGAATTTTGTATAAATGTAATTATACTGTGTAAGCTCTTTTATGCCATATTTCTCTTGCTAAATATTATATATGTGAGATATATCCACATTTTTGTTTATAACCATAGTTTTTCACCACTCTTTGGTATTGCATTGTACAGATTTACCTTAATATTCATTCTAATGTTGATGGACATTTGATCTGGAGCTATTATGAATAAAGCTGCTGCGAACATTCTTGTACATGTTTTTTGGTAGGACATAAGCACTAATTTCTGTTAGGGATATACCTAGGAATGGAATTGTTAGGTTATAGGGTAGGTGTAGGTTTTGTTTCATAGATATTACCAAACCATTTTCCAAAGTTATTTTAGTTTACACTTCCCTAATGACTTATTGATGATGAGCTTCTTTCTTATGGTTTGTATATTCTCTTTTGTTAAGTGCCTATATTTTCTTCTTTTTTAATTTGGTTGTTGGGTATATGTATTACAACTGTCTTCTCCCATTCTGGGACTTGCTTTTTTTTATGACTCATAATCTTGGAATGACTTGCTTTTTTATTCATGCCCTTTGTTAAAACTTATTAATTAAATTAAATCAAATTTGTTAATGTACTGTTTTATGGATTAGTGCTGTTCATGCCCTGTTTTAGAAATCTTTGCTTATCCCAAAAGCCTGATGATATTCCTCTGTGTTTTCTTCTCGACACTTTATTGTTTTACCTTTTAAATTTTGATCTTTGATCTATCTACATTTAATTTTTGTATACAGTTTGAAGCAGGGAATCAAAGATTGTATTTTTTCCCATATGGATATCCAGTTGACTCAGTACCATAGTACAAAAGACCATCAATTCCCCACTGAATTGTATTAGTACTTTTGTTGTAAATCATATGACCATATATCCGTGAGTGTGTTTCTGACTTCTTTATTCTATTCTATTGTTCCATTTATACCAATACCAGACTGTCTTAATTATCATGGCTTTATAGCAAATCTCGGATATTCTAGGTTCTTTGCATTTCCATATACATCATAGAATTATCTACCCAACTTTTAATTTTCAAATGCCTGAGGGTTCAGTCCTTGTTCGTCTTTTGCTTCTCTATCTAAATTCATTTATCCAGTCTCATGCCTTTTAATACCATCTACTTGCCAGTGACTGAAAAATTTATGTCTCGTGTTCAGATATAACTCTCTTCTTTTAGATTTGTATATCTAACTGCCTACTCAACATTTTGAACTTGATATCCTGATATCTCTGCTGCCTCCTCTCCCATACTTGCTCTACTCACCTCTTCCCCTTCTTTTTTATTATTTATTTTAAAATATTTATTTATTTTTTAATACCTTCTTACTTAAAAAGCAAGCCATCTAGCCTTCTAGTTGCTTGCACTAAAAACATTGGAGTTATCCTTGATTCCACTCTTCTTTTGTATTCCATATATGATCCATGAGAACATCTCATTGGCTCTACTTTCAGATATGTCCAGAATCTAACCAGTCCTAATCATCTTCATTGCTGTCACCATCTCTCCCCCGTCCCAGTTTATTTTAGCTCTTATGGCCTCCGTACTAATCCACCTGCTACCATGGAATATTTACAACAGCTCCTAAGGAGGGGCCAGTCATTGTAATAGGGGCCCAAGATCACTGCAGCAGTAGCCACTTAAGTGGTTACCCTGCTTCCATCATTGCCCTTAAAGTCTGTTCTTAATATAGCGGCCAGAGTCATCTTTTTGAAACTTAAGTTATATCATGTTGCTTTTCTGTTTAAATTCTTCTGATAGATTCTCATTTCACTCACGGTAAAAGCCACGGTTTTTACTATGGCCTATATAGTGTAGTATACTATGATATGCCACTAGTTAGAAACTGTTAAATTTCTGACCTGGTTCCCCTTCTTCACTCTGCTCCAGTAATCTGGTTTGCTTGCTGTTCCTTGTATATGCCAAATGTGGCTATGGTTTCTGCTTGGAATGCTCTATATGTATTATGCACATGTCATAACCTTTAAATTTTTATAATCACATACATCTTCTCAATGAGCTCTATCCTGAGCACCCTATTTAAAATTGCAACCTGCCACTCATCCTTGGCATACCCAATCCCACTTACCCAGCTCTACTTTTCCAATAAACATAACATCTTTTAATGTTATATTAAAATAGCTAATATATAAAATTTAATAATTTTTTATCTTCATTATTTGTTATCCCTTCCCACCGGTAGCATGTGAGCTCCATGAAGCCATGGATTTCTGTCTGTTTTGCTTACCAATGTATCACAAATACCTGGAACAGTTCTTGGCACACAGTAGGCACTCAGTAAATATTTGTCATATGAATTGGTTCACAATGTAGGCTTCTCTAACCACACTGTTAGGTAGAAATGCTGTCACTTAGTGCTAACTTCTTTAGAACCTATCTAAGGAAAGTATATGTACCTCTTCCAGTAACATTTGTTTCTTTTTTAATTATGATTTCACTAGGTGACAAAGGTGACACCTGTTTCAACTGTATTGGAACTGGTATTTCAGGGCCTCCAGGTCAACCTGGTTTGCCAGGTCTCCCAGGTCCTCCAGGTAAAACATTCTGCCTCAGGGCAAACTTCTAAGATATTGTCTGGCTAGATTTTGGTTAGCACATAGTTTTAGAATGTTGCCAGTTTCTCATTTTATAACTAGTCACTCATATTTATAAATAATTAAGTATGAAATGCCTCTGTTTGCTATGAAATAAATTTTACTCTTGTTTCTAATACCTGGAGCTACCAACATTTTCTATTAAAGCATTTTGACAATATTATTCCAGGAACTATATCTTCCCTGTTTTCCATATGGAGAAGAAAATAACTTATACAGAGTCAAGTTTCTTCCTTCCGGAAAACTGGGGAAGAAAATTCATAATTCTTGGCCCCTGAGTATAGTTTCCAATGGTAGAACTTCTAGTCATTGGGGATGTATCACATGTTGTCATTAAGGAACAGGGTTTCTATTGGAGCTTGGCAACCAATAGCCAATATTCCTCTCTCTATATATAACTCTTCCCTCTCCATTTTCAAATCAAAACCATATTTGATACCTATCTGACTGACAGCTATTTTACTTAACTGCCTCTTGGGATATTCCCAGTATTATATTTTCTTGAAATCACACTTTATGTCTGAGTCAGGGCTGAGAATAGACATCAGATCTCTTATTTTTCTGTCTAGCATGTCTGCCAAGGACACCAATTCATTTGGAGCTTGGGAATACTTTCAGCAAGTCTTACAGATGCCACTGGATGTTTGTAATCTAGCTTCACACCTCCAGTCTAGTGGGTCTCAAACTTAGGAATGCATCAGAATCACCTGGAGGGCTTGTTAAAACCCAGATTGCTAAGCCCCAACCCCAAAGTTTCTGTTTCAGTAGATCTGGAATGGGGGCTCAAGAATTAACATTTCTAGGCTGGGTGAGGTGGCTCACGCCTGCAATCCCAGCACTTTGGGAGGCTGAGGTGGGAGGATCACTTGAGGCCAGAAGTTCAAGACCAGCCTAAACAATAGTGAGACCCCCATCTCTACAAAAAGTAAAAAAGTAGCTGGCCGTGGTGGCACACACCTATAGTCCCAGCTCCTGAGGAGGCTGAGGCAGGGGGATTGCTTGAGCTCAGGAGTTTGAGGTTGCAGTGAGCTATGATGATGCCACTGTACTCAACCCCAGCCAATAGAGTAAGACACTATCTTCAAAAAGAAAAATAAATAGCATTTCTAACTAGTAATCAGGTGGTGATGATGCAGCTGATCCAGAGATCTATTTAGAGAACAACTGCTTTAGGAACATTTCCTCTAGTATTTGGCCTCCAAATGTTTCTCATAAACCAAATTTTAGGGAATGACAAACTAAAGAAAGGACTGGAAAGGATCTAGGAAAATTGTATAAGTCAGAAAAAAGATATGCAGACTTTTTCCTTATCTCCTTCTCCCCTTGACAATGGAATGGTTATAGGAGCCCAAGCAATTCTTTGCATAGTATTTGGTAGTTGTAAGCTCTGAGAAAGGCTGCTTTGGAGTTGGAAATATCTACGGATACAATATTGTATGTAACATCAAATGTTAAATTTATTTAAATGAAGAGATGATGTCTTCATTTTGAGAAGATAAAAGAGGAAAATAAAAATGTGACTTAAATGGGATTGAATGGGGTTCTTATTTTAACAACTTGACTTCCTGACTTGCTGATTTCTATATGAGCTTTGTCACGGGTTCAAGCTCAAAGCTCACATTATCGTGTGTGTGTGTGTGTTTGTGTGTATGTGTGTATGTGTATGTGTTTATGTTTATTAGGATCTCTTGGTTTTCCTGGACAGAAGGGTGAAAAAGGACATGTTGGCGCAACCGGTCCCAAAGGATTACCAGTAAGTTTTGAGTATATTATAGAACAAAAAGAAGTAGAAGAAGCCATTTACACCTTGATTTTCACTTACATGTGTGTATGTGTGTGTGTATATATATATATATATATATATTTATTTATTTGTATCTCTATCTATATCTATCTATACATATATAACATAGTTTTTCTATTACATTTATTTAATTCCTTGACTCTTCCTGACTCACATGCCTCACTTGATTCAGTCCTTTGTATGGTGAGTTGATGGGGTAAACTGGAGAGAAGTTAAGTGTTAGAAAAAAAGAAACTGATTTTCTTTTTCTTTCTTCTTTTTCTACTGCTTCTTTTTTTACCCCCTTCAGGGAATACCAGGAGCTCCAGGTGCTCCAGGCTTTCCTGGATCTAAAGGTGAACCTGGTGACATCCTCACTTTTCCAGGAATGAAAGGTGACAAAGGAGAGTTGGGTTCCCCTGGAGCTCCAGGGCTTCCTGGTTTACCCGGCACCCCTGGACAAGATGGATTGCCAGGGCTTCCTGGACCCAAAGGAGAGCCTGTGAGTTGGTTTGATATTCTTGGTTCTGTGAGATCAAATTGTCACTTAGAAATGTTTCCTAAATTAATACAGAAGATGAGCCTGTGCTCAGATGAACACCCAATCAAAGTTTAAAAGACTGTGATAATACAGTAAAGATATATCGTTATTGACTATGTAGCATTTCTTCACTACTCTTTTTTCTCAGTTGCTTTATAAACTTCTTAACACATTACTATATTGAGTAATATTAGCTGAGAATAGATGAGCAGTAGGTTGAGATGTTTATGGGCCAGTATGTGGTTCCCTCTGTCTTATTCCACATATCCTTGTCTGAGTGTAGACCTGACAACCAGGAATCTAACTTAGTTTTTATATATAGTAAATTTAGAGATTAGCATGAGTAGATGGCCTTGTTAAATGTGCCACAGAGCCAAAAGATTGAACATAAATGAACAGTCTCATTTTGTGTACATCACACAGCCCAGGATATTTAGATGGGAAGTGATATTTTATAAGATGTTAGCTACACTGTAACCTTCTTGACTTACAGTAAGATATAAGCTTCATGAGGTCAGAGATTTTTGTCTATTTTTATTTTCTGTTTTATCACCAGCATTTTTGACATAGTAGGAACTCAAAAATATTTGTTGAAGGAATAAATAAATGAAGTGATCACACATACCAACCCAAAACCCTACTCACTTATACAGCTTTTAAGAACTGTTTATGTCTATATCCTTTCCCTAGTTGTATTCAGTAATACCAAACTACAGATAGTTGTTATTTCTATGTGTTTCTGTATTAAACTTTTCCCTTTTTAGGGTGGAATTGTTTTTAAGGGTGAAAGAGGTCCCCCTGGGAACCCAGGTTTACCAGGTATCCCAGGGAATATGGGGCCTATGGGCCCTCCTGGTTTTGGCCCTCCAGGCCCAGTAGGTGAAAAAGGAATACAAGGTGTGGCAGGAAGTCCAGGCCAGCCAGGAGCACCAGGTAAGTTTACTATGGTTGGTTGTTTTGTTTTAAATTGGGTGCTTAAAAGTAGAAATGCATTTTCGCCACTCTTGGCCTCCTTTCCTGAGGGGGTGTCTTTCCTTGCCCATTTATATTTGGACTCTTAAGGACTCTTTAGCAAAGGAACACAATGTGGTTTTGTTTAAGGGGGTCTTTTCTTCAAATGTTTTCTTTCTTTATTATTATTACTTTTGTTCTTAAGTATTAGTATATGATATATAATGCAAAGTTTAACAAATAATTTTAATAGAAACACACACGTAACTACCACACGCTTCAGGAAAGAGAACATTGTCAGTATCCTAGAAACCCCCACCCTCCTTTCCCTGTTCTTTTCTGATCACAGTCCTCTTCCTCCTCTCCAAGGGTAATCACTGTCCTGATTTTTGCATAATTTCCTTCCATTTCCCTCCTAGTTTTATCACCTATGTATGCATTCCTAAATGGTATTTTAATTTTATTTCTTTTTGAAATTCATATTAATGAAATCATAGGGTAAGTGTTCTTTGTGTATAGCTATATTATATTCATTTTGATTGCTGTATAGTATCCCATTGTATGTATTTATGTATCTGTGTGTATGTGTATGTGGTATATATCACAGTTAATTCAGCCATTCTGTTGTTAATGGTCAGTTGAGTTACTTACAGTTCAGTCTATTATGAATAATACTTCTATTACTGTCATATATATTTTATATATATAAAATCTCTTAGTGTTCATGTGCTCACACTTCTCTAGGGAAGGGGCTGGCAAACTAGGGCCCATGGACCAAATCTGGCCCACCATCTGTCGTTATAAATAAAAGCTTTATCTGAACACATCCACACCCATTTGCCATCATCTCTAGTTGCTTTGGCACTGCAACAACAGAGTTGAGTAGTTTCTAAAGAGACCGCGTGGTCTTCAAGGACCAAAGTATTTATTGTCTGGTCCTTTACTGAAAATGCTTACCAATTCCTGGGCTAGGATATATATTTAAGATTAGCATTTTCGAGGCATAGGGTAAGTGCATCTTCAGCTTGACTAGATAGTTCCAAACTATGTCCAGAGCAAGTATACCAATTTATACTATTACAAACGGTGTCAGAGAGTTCTTGCTGCTCTGCATCTTCACAAACCTTTTGAATTGTCAGACTTTCATGTTTTTGCTAATCTGTTGAGTGTGATAGTATCTCATAGCAGTTTTACTTTGCATTTCTCTAATTATATTAAAGTTGAGCACCTTTTCATATGTTTATTGACATTTGAATTTCCTTTTGTGAAATGCCTATTCAAGTGTTTTGGCCATTTTTTCTATTTTTTTTTTCCCTTATTGATTTAGAGGAGTTATTTGAATATTCTGTGTATTAGTTTTTAGTTAGCTATGAATTTTTACCTCCCATTATTGGCTATTTCCATACTCTGTATAGTGTCTTTAATGAACAGAAAACAATTTAATATAGTCAAAATTATTAATCTTTTCTTTCATGGTTAGTGCTTTTTGTGTCATGTTTAGGAAATCCTTCTTTTTTCTGAGCCCATTCCAAGCTCCTATTTCAATTAATGAGAAGTAGTTGTACTTGGACTTTGCATGCATAAAATGTAAAAGTACCATTAGTTGACCAAAAAGAAATATTTTCCTTGTTTACTACAATTTGATTTTTAAGATATTTTTATAGATAACATCTATACGGTTTTCAGGGTTTTCCAAATAAACAGAACTCATAAGATAGAGAGATAGAGAGATAGATAGACAGACAGACAGACAGACAGACAGATGAGAGATAATTTATTAGGGAATTTGACTCACACAATTGTGGAGGTTGAGAAGTTCCACGGTAGGCTGCCTGCAAGCTGGAGAACTAGGGAAGCCAGCGGTGTGGCTCAGTTCAATTCTGAGAGCTGGAACTTGGGTGGCTGCTGGTGCAAGTCCCAGAGTCTGAAGGCCAGAGAACCTGGAGTTTTGATGTCAAAGGGTAGGAGAAGACGGGTATCCCAGCTCCAAAAGAGAGAGAGAGGGAAAATTCACCTTTTCTTTGCCTTTTTCTTCTATCTGGGCCCTCAGCTAATTAGATGGTGATCACCCATATTGGGCGAGGGTGAATCATCCTTACTCAGTCCATTGTTCAAATGCCAACCTCTTTCGGAAACACCCTCACAGACATACCCAGAAATAATGTTTTACCAGCTATCTGAGTATCTCTTAATCCGGTCAAGTTGACACCTAAAATTAATTGTCACACATCTTCAATCATGGAAACTCTTAAAGCTGTCATCCACTTTTTCTCTTTGAAATTTTTCTGCTTGATATCTTCCTTGAATATATAATGTGGGATTGTTTTTCTTGTGAATTTTTGTTAGCATTTTCAAAAGATCATTGATGATTTCCTTTTTTGTTTGTAATTAAAAGAGATCTTTAGTCAGGTAAAAATCTCTCATTTACCACTGATTTACTCTTGTTCTCAGGTCCTAAAGGCGATCCAGGTCAGACCATAACCCAGCCAGGGAAGCCTGGCTTGCCTGGTAGCCCAGGCAGAGATGGTGAAGTAGGTCTTCCAGGTATATGAGCATTTTATTTCAAAACATCTTTAATACTGTTGGCTATTTTTATTTGAACATTTCCCTTTCTAAAAAACTGCTGTTTCTGCATAGGTGACCCTGGACTCCCAGGCCAACCAGGCTTGCCAGGAATACCTGGTAGCAAAGGAGAACCAGGTATACCTGGAATTGGGCTTCCTGGACCACCTGGCCCCAAAGGTATGTTGGAATGGGTAGCGAACAGGGTAGGTTAGCTGATTAGTATGATGTTTTTCTTTGATATAATTCACCAACGAATAAAGTATATTAATTGTACCTTTTTGTATGCTGTAAAGAACATAAATGGTCACAGTACATATGAACTTTTAGTTCATTATACTTACCTAAAACGGTCCAGACAAGAAAATATTGAAATTGTATATATACTGAAATGATATATAAGCTAAAAAATCATGAGAATTATTATCTTTTGTGTTTACCATTGTATTCTCAGGGCTTAGAGCAGTTCCTGACACATAGAAAGCACTTGGTAGATACTTGCTGAATTAATGCATTGTGTTAAACAGAAAACAGATTTACTGCATACACATATCCAAGCAATGTTTTATCCTAAATAATATTCTCTTGATTTATTGAATTTTTTTAGGGCTGCTTGCTTTAGTTCTGCTTTATTCTTCACAGAATTTATTCTCATGAATGACAAGAGTACATATTGGTTTGAGGACAGTTCTTAAATATATCCTTACTCATTTATACCATGTACTTTCTAAAGTGTCAGATATGATTATATGGGTGTAATATCTGCAGTTGTTTTTAGCTCATGTGCAGAATTATATGGTAGACCTTTATCATACTATATCCAGATGTAAGCAGAACAAAAGTTCTTCCGTGTTTTTGTGTGGCATTCATTTCTTAAATTAAGTTCTATCTTATTATGTAATAGCCCTCATTTTTCTTCAGAAGAGTGTATCTCCTACACACTAGTTCTATGTGAAAATAATAGGATCATAAGGTAATAGTGAGGGAATATCAGATATCTGTAAGGCCTGATCCTAACCTAAGTAGTCATATAGCATGTCATTGTGCTTTTAACATCTTACTTACTGCAGTTACTAAGCATGATTGGATAAGGTGAAAATGTGGGTTTGGGAATTTGGATATCTTTCTTAAAGTGTATCCTCTTTGGGGATTAAAAATGACATCATTTTACAGGTTTTCCTGGAATTCCAGGACCTCCAGGAGCACCTGGGACACCTGGAAGAATTGGTCTAGAAGGTCCTCCTGGGCCACCAGGCTTTCCAGGACTGAAGGTCTGGGACATTTTAATTTATTCCTTCTAATTTTGCTATCTCTGCCACCTTTCTTATTTCTGGCTCTCTATTTTGTCTTGTCATCATCCCAAGTCTTCACTGTATAGATAAAACTTAACTGTTTTATCTTATCTATTGTCATTTAAAATATTTAACCCCAAATCATCTTCAGTAGTCCAAGAGGTCATATTTGGAGCAAGAAAAAATTTCCAAACCTGTTTTTGAATGTCCAATTCTTTGATTAAATTAGAGAATACAGGCATACCTCAAAGCTATTGCAAGTTTGTTTCCAGACCATGGCAATAAAGTGAATATTGCTAAAAAAGGCTAACGATCATCTAAGCCATCAGCAAGTTGTAATCTTTTTGATGGTAGAGGGTCTTGCCTGAGTGTGGATGACTGCTGACTAATCCAGATGGTACTTGCTGAAGATTGAGTGGCTGTGGCAATTTCTTAAAATAAGACACCAATGCAGTTTGCCACATTGATTGACTCTTCCTTTCACAAAAGGCTTCTCTGTAGTATGTGATGCTATTTGATAGCATTTTACCCACAATAGAACTTCTTTCACAATTGGAGTCAATCCTCTCCCTGCTGTTGCTTTATCAACTAAGTTTACATACTATTCTAAATCTTTTGTTGTCATTTCAACAATGTTCACAGTATCTTCACTAGGATAGATTCCATCTCATGAAACCACTTTTCTTGTTCATCTATAAGAAGCAGCTCCTCATACACTCAAGCTTTATTATGAGATTGCAGCAAGTCAGTCACATCTTCAGTCTCCGCCTCTAATTCCAGTTCTTTTGGTATTTCTACCACATCTTCAGTTATTTCCTCCCCTGAAGTCTGGAACCCCACAAAATCATTCATGAGGGTTGGAATCAACTTCTTCCAAACTCCTGTTAATGTTGATATTTTGACCTCCTCCCATGAATCACTAATGTTCTTAATGGCATCTAGAATGGTAAATACTTTCCAGAAGGTTTTCAATTCACTTTGCCCAGATCTATCAGAGGAATCACTATCTATGGAAGCTATAGCCTTACAAAATGTATTTCTTAAACGATAAGACTTGAAAGTCAAATTGACTCCTTTATCCATGGGGTGCAGAATGGATGTTGTGCTAGCAGGTGTGAAAACGACATTAATTTCCTTGTACATCTCCCTCACAGCTCTTGGGTAACTAGATACGTTGTCAGCAGTAATATTTTGACAGGAATCTTTTTTTCTGAGCAGTAGGTCTCAACAGTGGGCTTAAAATATTCAGTAAACCATGCCGTAAACAGATATGCTGTCATCCAGGCTTTGTTGTTTCATTTATAGAGGACAGGCAGAATAGATTTAGCATAATTCTTAAGGGCCCTAGGATTTTCAGAATGGTAAATGAGCATTGGCTTCAACTTCAAGTCACCAGCTGCATTAGCCCCTAATAAGAGAGTCAGTTGTCCTTTGAAGGTTTGAAGCCAGGCATTGACTTCTTCTCTCTAGATTTAAAAGTCCTGGATGGCATTTCTTCCAATAGAAGACTATTTCATTGACATCGAAAAGCTATTGTTTAGTGTAGCCACCTTCATCAATGATCTTAGCTAGATCTTCTAGATTACTTGCTGTAGCTTCTACATCAGCACTTGCTGCTTCACCTAGCACTTTTATATTATGGAGACAGCTTCATTTCTTAAACCCTGTGAACCAACCTCTGCTAGCTTCCAGCTTTTCTTCTGCAGCTTCCTCACCTCTCTCAGCCTTCGTAGAATTGAAGAGAGTTAGGGCCTTGCTATTGATTAGGCTTTGGCTGAAGGGAATATTGTGGCTGGTTTGATGTTTTATTCAGATCACTAAAACTTTCTCCATATCACCAATGAGGCCGTTTTGCTTTCTTATCGTTCTTGTGTTCACTGAAGTAGCACTTTTGATTTCCTTTGAGAACTTTTCCTTTTTATTCACAACTTGGCTAACTCTTTGGAACAGGAGACCTAGCTGTTGGTCTATCTCAGCTTTCGACATGCCTTCCTCACTAAGCTTAATCATTTCTAGCTTTGGATTTAAAGTGAGAAATGTGCGACTCTTCCTTTCACTTGAATGCTTAGAAGCTGTTATAGAGTTATTAATTGGCCTAATTTCAATGTTGTTGTGTCTCAGGGAATAGGGAGGCCTGAAGAGAGGGAGCAAGACAGGGGAGTGGCCAGTTGGTAGAGCAGTCAGAACATTTCTTATATGGGTACAGTTCGTGGTTCCTCAAAACAATTACAATAGTAACATCAAAGATCATTGATCACTAATCACTATAACAGATATAATAATAATCAAAAAGCTTGAAATATTGCAGCAATTACCAAAATGTGACACAGAGACACAAAGTGAGCACATGCTTTTGGAAAAATGGCGCCAATAGACCTGCTTGATGCATAGTTGCCACAAACCTCCAATTTATAAAACATGTGATATCTGCAAAAGCACAGTAAAACAAAGTACAATAAAACAAGGTATGCCTGTGCAATGACTAGCTCCACCATGCATCTCTGTAGACTCACCTCTGTCCTTTTCATCTCTGTCCATGCCTGTGTGATGATTGCTTGAAATGGCATTGAATTTCATGTCAAGGCCTTCCCATACTATTGCCCTCTGTTCTAATTCATCACAGATACATAATACAAATCACTGCTATTGACTTTGTAATAATAATAATAAATACTGTGTTTGAGTTACTTTCTATTCTTTTTATAATATCTAATCTCAAACTTTCCTCAGTCAACCTCCAGCAAACTGTTGTAGTATGTAATTATCCTGACTATTCCTATGCATTTTCTCTGTGCTTAATTGATTTAAACTTTCTGTGTTTCTCATAATTACTTATTTTCCATGGAAAAAGCAGTTAACCACAACCCCAGCTCTCAAGAGAAAACCACTTCTCTATTGGTTGTTTTTATTATAAACATTTTCAAATGAACACAAAAGTAAAAGGAATAATATAGTCATCACCCAGATTCAAAATTATTAAGATTTTATCACATTTGCTTCATGTATTCCTTTTTCCTTTGATTAAATATTTTAACCCAAATTTCAAAATCACGTCATTTTGCTTCTAAAAGCTCCAGTATTCATTTTTAAGTAAATGGACATTTTATTTTAAAAGAAAACACCAAAATGCCATTATTATACCTAGTCAAGTTAAAAATAATTATTTAGGACTATCTAATACTGTCTGTAATCACATTTCCTCACTTGAGTAGACTACTCTTTAATCTTATGCTCTTTCATTTATCTCTTTCTTATCCTGAAACCAGTCCAGCTCACTGTTTTACTAAACTCTGTTTCCTATCCTTCCACGTGTTTTCTCCAACATACCAATTGCTTTTTATTGAATTATCTTCTCTCCCCACCATGGAAAAAGAAGTATTATTTTGTATTTTCTGCTTTAAATTCTTTATGGTGAACAGTAAGCACCAGGAAAGTCATGGGAGTTTTTGTTGTGTTTTGTCATGTGTGTTCTATAGGGAGAGCCGGGATTTGGATTACCTGGGCCACCTGGGCCACCAGGACTTCCAGGTTTCAAAGGAGCACTTGGTCCAAAAGGTGATCGTGGTTTCCCAGGACCTCCAGGTCCTCCAGGACGCACCGGCTTGGATGGGCTACCTGGACCAAAAGGTATGGAGACTGTTGGTATTTCTCAACTTGCTTTTAACTTTTATAGAAATTGAAACTTTTGGGAAAGTTTATGAGTAATAAGCCCAATTAACTGAAAAGCACTTGCTGCCCTTCTGTCACTGTTACACTTTGTTCCATCCACCATTGATTGTTTTTGTCTTTTTTTCATTGAATAGATTATACAATCATAAATGTATGAAAGTAAGACTGAGAAGTCTTCCTTCCATCCCATCTTCATCTACTCTGTTCTTTTCCATCCCCATATGTACCCATTTTTTAGTTTCTTATTTATACTTCTAGTGCTCCTTTATAAAAATACTAGTCAATAAGAATGTATTTTTTTACTTTTCTCTATTTCTTAAAGGAAAAAGTACTACCTTTTGGTTTTTTTGTACTTTACATTAATTTTGTATCCTGGATATTGCTCCATATCAGTACATAGAGATCTCGACTTTTTGAAAATAGCTGCTTAAGATTGAATTGCATGTGTATAGCATAGTTTATTCCACTAGTTGCTAGACTGGATTTTTGACAATCTTTTCTTATTACAAATAATGCCACAGCGAATACTGTGTGAATACTGAATACATATTATTTCAGATGTGTGCAGGTATAATAGTAGAATGAAGTAATGAAAATGGATTTTTCTGAGTTAAAGGGTAAATGTATCTCTAGATACTGTCCATTTGCATCATATTATACACCTACCTGCTGTGTATCAGTGTGCTTTTTTCCCCACAGCCTTGATAAGTGAGTATTCTGATAAACTCTTAAATTTTTGCTAACCCGATAGAAGTTTCTCAGTATAGTTTACTTTTAAACATTTTACTGTAAAAATTTTGAAACACGCAGAAAAAGAATTGTACATTGAGCAATGCATATATCTCCTGCCTGGATTATACAATTAACATTTTATCTCCCTGCCAACAATTTATTTTTAAAAATTGCAAATGTTCAGCAAATATAAAGAACTTTATAGTGACTACTGTATAGCCATCAC
The DNA here is from genome assembly GCA_004363605.1 of Indri indri. Lineage (NCBI taxonomy): Eukaryota > Metazoa > Chordata > Mammalia > Primates > Indriidae > Indri > Indri indri. Next base: position 149,104 of record RJWJ010000912.1, read on the forward strand.
TGATACTCTACTATTAACATTTTACTATACGTGCTTTGTGACATATCTATTTATCCATCCCTCTCTCCATCCATTGTTCTGTTTTTGATGCATTTCAAAATAAATTGCAACAGCAGTATATTTCTCTCTAGATACTTAAGCATGAATACCATAACTAAAATTCTGTAGCTGTTTAATTCTTTTATTTTGATATAAAATTCACATTAAATGAGATGCACAAATATTAAGGGTACGTTTCTGGATTTTGGCAAAAGCATACACTTGTGTAACCCAAACACCTATCAAGATATCATCCCCTAAATTTCCCTTGTCCACCTTTCCAGTCAGCCCCTAACCCAGCAATCACAGTGGCAACTGTAACTGTTGAATTTTTTCACCATGCTTGTTCTAGAACTCTTTATAAATGGAATCATACAGTATGTACTTTCTTTGTAAAGCTTTTTTCACTCAGCATAATGTTTTTTGAGATCCATCCATGTTGTTGTGTTTATCAGTAGTTCTTTTCGTTCAATGAAGTTACGAACTATTTTATTGTATGAATATATCATGGATACCTGGACTGTGTCAAATTTTTTGCTATTTATTATGAATGAAGTTGTTAAGGACATTTTTTACAAGTCTTTTTTATGGATATGTGCTTTCATTTTGCTTGGGTAAATAACTACTAATAAAAGTAGATTTGTTGGGTCGTAAGATAGGTATATGCTTAGTTATATAAGAAACTACTAGACCTTTTTCCAAAATGGATAAACTATTTTAAATTCACACCAATATGGTATGAAAGTTTCAGTGCCACATTCTCTCTTATTTTGAAATTTTGGTAGGTGTGTGGTAGTATCATATTGTGATTTTAATTTACATTTTCCTGATGACTAATAATGTTGAGCTCTTTTTTATGTACCTGTGAGCTATTTACACATTCAAATAATTTGTCCAATTTAAAAGATAGGTTGTTTCTCATTTTATGGTTAAGTTGGAAGTGCTCTTTATATATCCTGCACACTGGTCCTTTCTCAGATATGTGTTTATGCATATTTTGTAACTATCTAGCTTTCCTATTAATTTTCTTAGTGTATTTTGATAAACAAAAGCTTTAATTTTATAGAAGTTTCATTTGCCTATTTTTTCTTATATAATTGTAATTTTCTGTGTCTCGTCTAAGAAACGTTTGCTGCTCCAAAGTTGACAAGATATTCTAGGTTTTATTTTATAAGCTTTATAGTTTTAGTTTCTATGTTTAAAACTATTGTCTATCTCAAATAATTTTTGTTCAGCATCATTTGTTTAAAATAACGCCCTCTCCATTTGATTACTTTGGGATCTGTGTCAAATCAAATGATTGTATATGTGTGGGTCTATTTCTGAGCTATCAATTGTCTTTTATTTATCTGTTTTACTATCCTTAAGCCAGTACCATGCTGTTTCTGTTACAGTAGCTTTATAGTGAGACTTGAAGTCAGCTAATGTAACCCACCAACTTTGTTCTTTTTTTTAAAAAAAGATGTTTTTTTGGCTTTATTAGATCTTTTGTCTTTACTTTCAGGGTGGTTTAAATTTGTATGTCCCTTCCTATGAGTGAGAGTGACTGTTTTTTTTTTTAATAGGTTTAAGGGCCATATATATTTTTTTCCTGTGAACTGCTGATGTCATTTACCTATTTATCTATTGGTTTGTTCTACCTCCTTAATTTTGAGTTCCCTAATTATATACAGGAATAGAAATAGCATAGCCAGTTTGGCATTTTTTTTCCTTTTTGATTTGCAAGGAACTGGCCTTTCCTGGTCAATGTTTTGTGTCCTGGAGAATAATCCGAAGAGGTCCATCCTTCTGAAACATATTGGATTGATCCCTATTAAAGCAATAAGATGGCCCAGCTCAATTATAACCAGGCTAGAGCTTCTGCCAGCAAAAGCCCTAAACTAGCCCACTACAAACTCTTCGTAGATAATCTCTTTTAAAAATACCTGTCTTTGACTAAACAATCCTGGCCAGCTATAAACTGTAACACTCAAAGTTACAGGTAGTATTTTCGAGCAATTATCTCTTCCAGCTATAGACCTGTGATCCCAAAAATTGCAGATAAAGACATTCTAAATGATGATATATGTGACAAACAGTCTCCTTGTGGAAATTTCCCACTCACTATATTTTGTTTACATATGTCCTTGGGACAAGGGTTGTGAAGAAATGGATTGAAGCCTGTTTTAAACATGAACTTCTTATCAAACATTTGCCTAATCTTTAGAAGGAAATATGGGATTCCCATATTGTAATAGGAGTTATTCTCAATTACTAAAACCCCAGTACTGTCCTTAAGGTGCTAGAAGAATAAGTGTTTGTGGTATTCTGCCACTTATTCTGGTACATTTATTATGTACCGTCCTAAGTAATACTTCGATCAGTAGAAACACAAAATTATAGACTTTAATCTTGAAGATTTCAGAGATTGCTTGCTATTGTAAGAAAATCTAGATGGCATGACCATGATAGCAGTTATCTAAATGGGAACTTTTATGAATGTATCACTAATGTTTTGAATCAGTAGACCACAGTCAAAACTCAATAAGCCTATCACAATAAAAATTTACCTACTAGACGCACACCAGTATCTTGTATTAGAACTCAGCAACTAAACTGTAAGAAAGGTTGATACAGCACTTTCAAAACAATATTATGACCAATAATTAATTAATAAGGCTAATATCTATCAGGAAATATTTATATGAAGAAGAAAATGTGCTTAAGGCCAAACATTAGAATGAGATTATACAAAAGAAAAAAACAAGAAGATGACTTCGGAAGCATTCAGTGTACTTCATATATTACTTTCATTCAGGGTCTCCTCTAAGATGCCTGGGAGGTTTTATATATAAGGTGACAACTGAACTGAGTCTTCAGGGAAGGGTATTCCAGGCAGCAGGAATAACATGCAAAGGTATCATTGTGATGAATAGAATGGTGTGCTTGGAAATATTGAAAGAAATAAAAATATGTATAGTATACCATAGCAACAAAATCTATATCATGGCAATATAACAAACAGCTGCACACCCATAAATTTGACAACTTGGATGAAATGGACCAATTTCTTAAAAGATACAAACTATTGAAGCTCACTGAAGAAGAAATAGATTATACAGATATCTATTTTTAAAAATTGAGTTTGTAGTTAAAAACCTACCAACAAAGAAAACTGTAGGTACAGATGTCATCACTGATAAATTCTAACAAACATTTAAAGAAACATGAGTGGATTAATAGAATGTGGTATATGTATACCATGCAGTACTACTCAGGCATAAAAAAAAATGGTGAAATAATACCTCTTGTATTAACCTGGATGGAACTGGAGACCATTCTTCTAAGTGAAGTATCATGAGAATGGAAAAGCAAACCACACGTGTACTCACTGTTAAATTGGAACTAATCAGTCAATACTTATGTGCACATAGGGAAGTAACATTCATCAGAAATCAAGCAGGTGGGAGGGGGGAGGAGGGGATGGGTAAATTCACACCTAACGGGTACAATGCACACTATCTGGGGGAGGGGCACACTTATAACTTTGGCTCAAATGGTACAAAAGCAATTTATATAACCAAAATATTTGTACCCCTGTAATATTCTTAAACAAAAAAATAAGATTGACCATATCCTAGGCCACAAAGCATGTCTCAACAAATTTTAAAAAGCAGAAATTATACCATGTGTCTTCTCAGACCACAGTGGAATAAAATTAGAAATCGACTCCAATAGAAACTCTCATCTCTTACACAAAGTCATGGAAACTAAACAACCTTCTGCTGAATGATTATTGGGAGTAAATTAAGATGGAAATCAAAAGATTCTTTGAACTAAATGATAAAGGAGACACAAGTTATCAAAATCTGTGGGACACAGCTGGAGCATAGAGCAGTCCTGAGAGGAAAACTTATATCTGTAAATGCCTACATTCAATGGACAGAAGGATCACAAATCAACAATCTGAATCGTCTCAAAGAACTGGAAAAAGATGAGCAAACCAACCCCAAACCCAGTAGAAGAAAAGAAATAGCAAAGATCAGAGCAGAGCTAAATGAAATCGATAATAAAAAAACTACACAGACTATTCATAAAACAAAAAGTTGGTTCTTTGAAAAAATAAACAAAATTGACAACCCTCTTGCTAGATTAACAAGAAGCAGAAAAGCAAGGACTCTAATAAGCTCAATCAGGAATGAAAAAGGAGAAATTACAACTGATACCACGGAAATACAAAATATCATCTATGAATACTGTAAAACCTCTATGCACATAAACTTGAGAACATGGAGGAAATGGACAAATTTTTAGAAACACACAGCCTCCCTAGGCTCAATCAGGAAGAAATAGAATTCCTGAACAGACCAATATCAAGTACCGAAATTGAAGCAGCAGTAAAAAATGTTCCTAAAAAAAAGTCCTGGACCAGATGGTTTCATACCCAAATTTTACCAGACCTACAAAGAAGAACTGGTGCCTATTCTGCAGAAGTTATTCTACAACATCGAGAAGGAAGGAGTCCTCCTTGACATGTTTTGTGAAGCCAACATCACCCCGATGCCAAAACCAGGAAAGGACACAACAAAAAAAGAAAACTACAGACCAATATCCTCTCTGAATATAGATGCAAAAATTCTCAAAAAAAAAAAATCCTAGCAAACCGAATTCAGGTGCTTATCGAAAAAATAATCCATCACGACCAAGTGGGCTTCATCGCAGAGATGCAGGGATGGTTCAACATATGCAAATCTATAAATGTAATTCACCACATAAATAGAAGCTAAGACAAAGACCATCTGATCCTCTCCATAGATGCAGAAAAAGCATTCAGCAAAATTCAGCACCCTTTTATGATAAGAATGCTTAACAAAATAAACATAGATGGGACTTACCTAACAATGATAAAAGCCATATATGACAAACCCACAGCCAACATCATACTGAATGGGGAAAAATTGAAAGCATTCCTGCTTAGAACTGGAACCAGACAAGGTTGCCCTCTATCAGCACTTCTATTCAACATAGTGCCGGAAGTCCTAGCCAGAGCAATCAGACAAGAGAAGGAAATCAAAGGCATCCAAATCGGGGCAGAAGGGGTCAAACTATTGCTCTTTGCTGAAGATATGATTTTTTTTTTTTTGAGACAGAGTCTGGCTCTGTTGCCCTGGTTAGAGTGCCGTGGCATCAGTGTAGCTCACAGCAACCTCAAACTCCTGGGCTCAAGCGATCCTCCTTCCTCAGCTTCCTGAGTAGCTGGGACTACAGGCATACGCCACCATGCCCGCCTAATTTTTTCTATATATATATTTTTAGCTGTCCAGATAATTTCTTTCTATTTTTAGTAGAGACGGGGTCTCACTCTTGCTCAGGTTGGTCTCGAACTCTTGACCTTGAACAATCCACCCTCCTCGGCCTCCCAGAGTACTAAGATTACAGGCGTGAGCCACCACGCCCGGCCTGAAGATATGATCTTATATCTAGCAAACCCCGAAGATTCTGCCATGAGACTACTGGAATTGCTAAACAAATTCGGCAAAGTCTCAGGTTACAAAATCGATGTACAGAAGTCAGTAGCCTTCCTAACTGACAACAACAGTCAAACTGAGAACCAAATCAAAGATTCAATACCCTTCACAATAGCAACAAAGAAAATAAAATACTCAGAAATATATTTAACTAAGGAGGTGAAAGACCTCCACAGGGAGAACTACGAAACACTTAGGAAGGAAATACCAGAGGATGTAAACAGGTGGAAAACCATACCATGCTCATGGGTTGGCAGAATCAACATTATTAAAATGTCTATACTACCCAAAGTGGTTTACGGATTCAATGCAATCCCTATTAAAATACCAACACCATTTTTCACAGATCTAGAAAAAATAATTCTACACCTTGTATGGAATGAGAGAAGACTCCATATAGCAAAAGCAATCTTAAGCCAAAAGAACAAATTGGGAGGCATCAATTTACCAGAATTCAAGCTATACTACAAGGATATAGTAACTGAAACAGCATGGTACTGGCACAAGAACAGACTCATAGACCAATGGAACAGAACCGAGAACCCAGATATAAAACCATCGTCATATAGCCATTTAGTCTTTGACAAAGCAGACAAAAACATCTACTGGGGAAAAGAATCCTTATTCAATAAATGGTGCTGGGAAAATTCAATAGCCACATGTAGAAGACTAAAACAGGATTTGCACCTTTCACCTCTCACAAAAATCAACTCACAGTGGATAACAGGCTTAAACCTAAGGCATGAAAATGTAAGAATTCTAGAAGAAATGTTGTAAAAACCCTTATAGACATTGGTGTAGGCAAAGAATTTATGAAGAAGACCCCAAAGGCAATCACAGCAACAACAAAAATAAATGGGACCTAATCAAATTAAAAAGCTTCTGCACAGCCAAGGAAACTATCACAAGAACAAACAGACAACCTACAGAATGGGAGAACATATTTGCATGCTGCGCATCCAATAAAGGGCTGATAACTAGAATCTATGTAGAACTCAGGAAAGTCAGCAAGAAAAAAAGCTAACAACCCCATTAAAAAGTGGGCAAAGGACATGAACAGAAACTTTTCAAAAGAAGACAGAATAATGGCCACAAACATATGAAAAAATGCTCAACATCTCTAATCATCAGGACAATGCAAATCAAAACCACAATGAGATATCACTTATCTCCAGTGAGAATGGCCTTTATCAAAAAGTCCCAAAACAATAAATGTTGGCATGGATGTGGAGAGATAGGAACACTCATACACTGCTGGTGGGACTGCAAACTAGTACAACCTCTGTGGAAAGCGATATGGAGATACCTCAAAGAGGTACAAGTAGAACTACCATTTGATCCAGCAATCCCATTACTGGGCATCTACCCAAAAGAACAAAAGACATTGTATAAAAAAGATATCTGCTCTAGAATGTTTATAGCAGCACAATTAACACTTGCAAAGATGTGGAAACAACCCAAGTGCCCATCAATACATGAGTGGATTAATAAAATGCGATGTATGTATACCACGGAGTTCTACTCAACCACAAAAGACAATGGTGATCTAGCACCTCTTGTATTATCCTGGATAAAGCTGAAGCCCATTCTACTAAGTATCCCAAGACTGGAAAAACAAGCACCACATGTACTCACCATAAAATTGGTATTAAGTGATCAACACTTAAATGCACATATAGTAGTAACATTCATCAGGTGTTGGGCAGATGAGGGGGGGAGGAGGGGATGGGTATATACACACATAATGGGTGAGGTGTGCACTGTCTGGGGGATGGACACGCTTGAAGCTCCGACTCGGGTGGGGCAAGGGCAATATACGTAATCTAAATATTTGTACCCCCATAATATGCTGAAATAAAAAAAACAACAAACAACCAAAGTTTTAAAATACAGTTGGAAAAATTGGCAAATGATTTGAATAGATACTTCACCAAAGAAGACATCCAAATGGCTAATAAGCACATGTAAAGATGCTCAATATAATTATTCATCTGCAAAATGTGATTTAAAACCACAATGAGATGCCACTACATAATTAATAGAATTGGTTTTAGAATAAAAGAAGGAAAAGTGACAGTACAAAGTTCTACGAAAGATGCAGAGTAACTAGAACCCTATACATTGTATGCAAAATGGTATAGCCATTTTGAAAAACACTTTGGCAATTTCTCACAGAGTTAAACATAGACTTTCTACATGACACAGCAATTACACTCCCAAGAAAAATGTGAAGCTTCACAAAAACCTTTAGGTTAGTGTTCATAGAAACTTAATTCATAATTACCAAGAATTGGAAACAGCCCAGATGTCCTTCAAATGGTGAAAAGATTAACAAAATGTAGCGTATGATGGAATGATAACCACCAATAAAAAGTAAATACTGATACACACAACAACGTGGGTAAATCTCGTGTGCATTATATTAAGTGAAAGAAGACATACTGAAAAAGGCTACATACTGTATGATTATGTTTATATTGACATTCTGTAAAAGGAAAAACTGTAAGACATAAAGTAGATCAGCAGTTGCCAGGGAATTGGGACCTGGGGAGGAATTGACTCCAGGGCACATGGATCTTTTTGGGTTGATGGAAATGTTCTATATCTCGATTTTGGTGTTGGTTATATGACTGTATACCTTTCTCAAAACTTATCAGAGTATACACTAAAAAGTAAATTTTAGTACATGTAAAAATTTTTGAAAGTGGGAGCGACAGAGAGACAGACAGAAGATGGAGAGAGGGACAGTGAAGTTTCTAATGTTAAAGAGATGTTTTACTGAGGATGGGAGAGGCTTAAGCATGTTTGTAGGCCACAACCCTGACTTGGTTATGTTTTTAAAATACAGGTAATTTGAAAATATATTTTAAACTTATAAATAAATACCTGCCCGAGATGAGCTACAAGTAGAAGTAATGTGTGGTTTGTAATCTTTTGTACTATTTTGTGAGGTTGATTTAAGTACTGAAGTAGTGCTCAGCATATGTTAAATTATAAGGCTGTAACATACTGCTCTGTATGCTTACGTGTACTTTTCTTGCTAAATGAATGGCCAGTTTTTCAAGATCCCTGCTTTATATACTGTGTCTTTTCACATGGGTATTATGATTCCTAAGGACTAGTGACTCAGTTATTGTTGTTTTTAATATCTAAACTACATTTATTTCTTAAAGGTGATGTTGGACCAAATGGACAACCTGGACCAGTGGGACCTCCTGGGCTTCCAGGAATAGGTGTTCAGGGACCACCAGGACCACCAGGGCTTCCTGGACCAATAGGCCAACCTGGTAAGATTGGAGTAAATGTACATTTAATATTGCTCATAATATATAGGTTGGTTAGCTCATCAATAAAGTGAAACCTACATAACAGTCTTCCAGAAAACAGACTTCAGAGGTAACACTTCTTTGTGTGTGGTTTTGTGAATGCGAAAAAATGCAGGGCACAGCATTAGAGCTACTTTAATTCCTGCACTTTCCCCTCCCTGTTCATCTAAAATTGATCTATTTATTTCCAATAATGCAATTTAACAACTGCAGTATGTTACTATTGACATATAATTGTTGAGCTAGGCATAGTGTTGGAAGCATAGACACTAAAAATCTTTAGTGTTGATCATTTCAGACTTGACTAACCGTACAGTATTAATAGACCTTTGTCTGTGGAACCTCTTAACATTTCTTAGCTCATGAGGACTAGCAAAAACATTCTGTAAAAATATATTTTAGGCATTCTCATTTCCTTTTCTTTTTTAAAAAATAACTGAATTGATTTTTTCTTCTTTTTTTGTTCTCAAGCCAGCAATCCCTTTGCAACTGATAAACACTCTAAACTTTTATTTTAAATATTTTTTATTGGATACTGAAAAGGCTTTGTTAACATGTAACCTAATGAATTTGCCTATATAGATAGAGAGTCATATGATTTCTCATATGTTTGTGTGAGAGCATATTGAGTTTGTGGATTCTGAGCTGTTTGGTGATGTGAATTCTTATTATCTTAATCTGGGCAGGCACAGTAAGGGCCACCTTGGGGCCAGCATTATGTTGTTGTAAAATACTATAATAATTCATAAAATTAAAACAAATATGAATTGATTTTATGGCATATTGTACCTTTTTTCATGGCCTCTGATATGTCACTAATGATTTAAAAATAAGAAAACTTAGAGTGTTGCTTTGAATCAGGTTATTATAAAATAGCTACTTCATCACTTACAGAAAAAAACCATTCTGTCCAACTAGCATAGCAAAGGGATCTTGAGAAAAACTATTTATTTTTAGGTTTGACCATTAAAGGCTTGACCTGCTATTTCACAAAGATGGAAAAAATGAATGTATCACTTCCATTGTGTTTTGTAATTTATTTTAGTTCCCAAAAGTACGTGAGGTTTTGGACGCATTTTGAATTCTTAAATTACATCTGAGTGAGAATAAAAAAAAGAGATCATCATTAATACCAATCTGAACTAAATATAAATACTTTTATACATGCTTCAAGCTTTTTCAAATTAGCTAATACTCTAATGTTTTATGCATCAAATGTTCTCTCTCTCTGTCTCTCAACTTAGATAGAGAGATTGATTGATTTATGAGGTCTAGATAAGGATGGGCAGGAAGATAAGTAATAATGGTGAATTCAACTTCATCTATTTCTTCTGTGAATATATGCATTGCTATAGAATTCAAGATTTTAACTAATAATAATGATAATTTGTTCGACAAACAAATGAAGTTAACAGCAACTAGCATGAAAATGTATTGAATTCACTCTTAACATAGAAGTGTTCTCAAATCACAATTTTTATTTTTACCACGGGATGAATCACATTTCATATTTGATACTAGGTACATATACTCATTTTTAAGGAAATTTTACTTACATCACTAAACCAGAATATTATCTTAGCCCATTTTTAAAAATATCATAATTTGTGTCCATAAATCTCAATAATAGAATGATCAGCAAGACTTTTACTAATATCTTGATAAACCTGACATATACTGTGTGACTGGAATTCTAACTATCAATTTTTCTTACAAGAAACTTATTTAATATACTTGTGTTTCATTTTCCAATAGATAACTTAATGCAAAATATTCTGTATTGTCATGTCTCCAGTGTAAAATGTTTGCATTATGCTTTTCAGGCTTTTCTTTTCACTCTAGTTTTCTACTGTCATTTAATAAGCTTTCATTACTTGCCTTTCTCTTTACCAAGGCAAGCTATACAGTTTAATACATGTTTATAAATTAAGATCCCATTAAATATCAATTCCTCATTTAACAGCAGGGATATAAAAGAAAAATTGCCAAGGGACTAGAAACAAAATGCTTTTCATCTCATGACCTACTAATCAAGGCAGAAGTGGAAGTTGTTGATTCTTGTTATTTGGTTTGGCCATTAACTAGAAGATTACTACTTTAGTGAATCTTTTTAGAGATAAGTTAAATATACTCTATTCCATGTCCACAGATCATACCTTGACCTGAGCCAAATGTATTGTAATCCCTTCCCAGTCTCAGGACAAAGCATGTGGCTGAATCAGCTAAAGAGAATAAAAAGATCATGACAAATGTCAATCAAAACAAACACACATAAAACAACAAAATCCCAGGAATTATTCATCATTTTCATAGATAAAGGAGAATACATTATAGTTTTAACTTTTGTAGGGGGCTGTGAAAGCCTTGGACAGAGTGAGGTTTGTGCGTGTGTGTGTGTGTGTGTGTGTGTGTGTGTGTGTGTGTGTGAGAGAGAGAGAAAAGTTCTCACAGATAATACATGTTTTTGAAATTTTCCTTTCTTTTCCATTAACTGGTTCCATTTGGCTGCCAATAAATTTAGAGAATCTATATACCCCTATATAGCCTCTGTAGACATATCCATATAATTCCTATTATTGTATAAGGAGATTCAGCAGAACATTTGAATTTATATTGACTTTTCTTCATCCTGGATCTTACCAGGATGCCTATTCCTGACAGTATTCATGGAAAAGATCTATGCTGTGAAAAGTACAGCATAATGTCTGTTACTACTAATAATAATAACAATGAAGAAAGAAATCCTTGCCTAGTACATGTAAGTTGTTTACTCATAGTCATCCACTAATAATTAATGATTTCTCTGTACTTAACCTATTATAGTATTAAATAAAATTAATTTTTAAATTCTAACTAACCTTTAGGAGCTTAAATTCCAAAACGATTATTTGAAGCAATATAAAGGTCAGAAATAAACAAGGGTGTAAAGCTGACCTTCACCAAAAAGTATCACTTTTTGTGAATGTAAATATTTTATTGTGTCTTTATTGGCAAATACATTTCATTTATAGAATATGCTATATAAACGTCTGAACAAATGCCTAAAATAAGTTCCTTTACTTGTTCCTAATATGTGATAATAGTGAATCAATGTCTAATAGCTTCTATTTGTAGAGTTTTTTGTTCTAATCTTTACATGCTTAGTTTTGTTTCCTAACCCAATGAATCTTTTTGCACCTTACTTCTGCTTGGGTGGCTCAACTTGCTGCTGAACTATAATTCCCTGCCTCTTGAACTTCAGGTCTACCAGGTACTGTTGTTCTTTGTCAAAAGCCATATCTTAAAGTAAAGCTTTAAACATGGAAAACAAACAAGATTCCTCTAGATTTAAGTCTTTGGTTTCTTTTCATAATTTTATAGAGCTATTCTCTTGGAGCATACTTCAAAGGACAAATTATTTATATTGAAAATGCAGCTATTAAAAAACTATGTGAACTGTAATAGAACAATTGGTAGTGATCCATATAGAGCTATAATAGTGCTCATTGCTGGGTATCATATCGTATTTTGCAAATATAATAGCATAAAATCTTTCTCCTTTTTATAGTATTTTACTATGAAATGGCAGCTTTGGAACCATCACCACTGTGCCAACTGAGTGGAATTCTATAATCTTCAAAGTGAATTTTATTGGTTTAAGACATTAACTGCCATGTGAGTTGTATTTAACTCACACTAGTTTTGAGCCCAGGGCCTTGTGAAGCAAAACCTGGGCAAAACCCTGCAGTTGGTTTGTGGAAATCTTACTTGTCGATGTTCTTATTGTTATAATTATTATTGACAAATTAATTCTAAAAGCATGGATTAAATGAATAGAAGTTGGTAAATTTCATTTTTCATCAAATTTTTCATTAAATTAGAAAGGATCATTTTGTTTTTGAAGTTTTTATTCTATTTTCATAATAAAACACTGTGGCCCCAAGAAAGAATTTTTTTTTCTAGTGTGGCAGGCAGTGTGTTAAGGGCATGCTGGAATATGACATCAAACAGATTTTAAAATCCCAGCATCTTGCTCTCTATAAAAATGATCGCCAATGAATTTTCAATGATAAAGTTAGATCTTATTATTTAAGGGACACTTGGAATTATCATCTGGCTTAGCCCCCAGCTTCCAGTCAGTTATGGCATTATTCCCATTTAGCAGATGAAAACCAACAACGTTAAGTGACTCACATAAGTCTCACAGCCAAAGGCTTTAGAGTGGAAACTTGCACAAAGTTTTTAGTGTAATTTTTTTCCCATAAACATATTCTTTTCTAACCACCTTGTTTTTTCGAGTGGTTCATTCTTACAGAAACTTACTAAGGTTAAGTATTTTTGTGACGTCATTTTTTTCCTGTAAAATCCTAGTTGGAATAATGAGAAACAAAGTTAACAACAAAAACTAACAGTAATGCATTATTAAACCAACATGTAAAACAAATCCAAAATAAAATAAAAATAAAATGAAATTACTGACATTCAGTAATTAATCATTTTTTGGGATCATAGAAAGGTGTACTAATACTTCATAATATGTTAGAGCAATGCAAATCCAAGCGTGGTCAATGGACTAGTGTCGAATCACAAACTGTTATTGCTCTGCAATGAGATCAGGACAAAGATTGAGAATACACATTTAGAAACTTTTATAGCAATTTAATAGCGTAATTATATTTGTTCAATGTAATAACCCAAAAAACAGGCTTTTATTTTGTATGTCTTTGATTTTTTATTTCACTTTTAGTAATTTTTATTATATTTTATTTTAAAAAATTAGTCCGTGGATGAACTAGGAATTAAGAAAAGATTGGTCATTGGCCAGAAATAATTTAAGAAGCATTGTCTCATAGAAATATGCTTGAAAATCCTAAAGCTTGATTTTTTAGTCATTTTATGTGCATGATTCCAAAAGTAGGTCTAACTCACTCTTAGGTTTGGTATACACAGGGTTCTATCACTTATTTACTAGAAAAATAACCAGATACATCTTTTCAAGCTGTAACACTTATTAATATTGATGTTATATTAACTAGGTTTACATGGAATACCAGGAGAGAAAGGGAATCCAGGACCTCCTGGGTTTGATGTTCCAGGACCCCCTGGTGAGAGAGGTAGTCCAGGGATTCCTGGAGCACCTGGTCCTATAGGACCTCCAGGATCACCAGGGCTCCCAGGAAAAGCTGGTGCCTCTGGATTTCCAGGTAATTTGTTTAACGTTTTTCCTAATTTGGATTGAGAAAATTAAAACTATAATATGACTCTAGTAGATTATTGTCATGTTGCACTTTTCTGGATTGACACTATCCCTTAAGTAATAGTGTTAAATGTCTTTGGTTGCAGGAAACTCACTTTGCTCTTTGCACTACACTTTTTCTCTCTGGATCTCTAGTTATATATTACTGTACTATAAACAACCCCAATATTTAATGGTTTAAATCAACCTTTTTATTTTGCTTGTGATTCTGTGGGTCAGGAATTAAGGGATGGCTTGACTGGGTCATTTATCTCTAACCCATATGACCTCAACTTGAGTGGTTGGGGCTGACCGATCTACTTCCAAGATAGCACTTCTCTGATACCTGGGTGTTGCTTGGCTCACATGGCATCTCCTCATTCGTGGTGCCCCTTAATGTGGCTTAGACTCCTCACATGATAGTAGTATCAGGGAGTTGTTCTCTTTCCATGGCAGCTGGCTTCTAATAGAGAGAATTCCAATAGCCAAAAGTGAGTGTTCTAGGAACCCCAGGTAGAAGCAGCAAGAATTTCCTAGGATCTAGCTTTGGGAGTCACACAGTGTCATTTAGTCAATGGTGAGCCACAAAGTCAGCCCAAATTCCAGGGAAGGGGGCTATATAAGTGTGTGTACACTGGGAAATATGGTTCATTGCGGGGGGTATCTTTGGAGATTAGCTACCAGAGTGAGTCTCCTGCATGGGTATCATCAATAGTGGGCACTAAGGTTACAGCAAGTGAAAAAGGGTAAATCTTAACAGTGCCTTTTCTGTAACCCTTAATAGTTTTCTGGTTAACATCTTAAAACTTACTTTTTATGTTTCCAAAGTCAAAGAAAGGCAAAAATTACTTATTGGTATTCTTCAAAGGTGCCAAAGGTGAAATGGGTATGATGGGACCGCCAGGCCCACAAGGACCTTTGGGAATCCCTGGCAGGAGTGGTGTTCCTGGTCTTAAAGGTAATACTCAGAGTTTACTGCCAGATGTATATGAGAGGGAAAATTAAACATTGCTTTTTGTCAATGCAGAATTTTTTTTGTTTGACTACTTTAAAGTGAGAAATACTTAGTTGTATTTTGTTTCTATGTAACATGGCATTT